>CM061043.1:5801792-6056877 GCA_030762985.1 Adelphocoris suturalis | reverse complement strand
AGGGATCATGATATGTGATAAAATGAGTGCATTCCAAAAAGTGGCGAACGGTTTTCCTGCTATGAAAAGTAATGGAGTTACAATTCGGTGGTAATGCATTGGTTGTAGGTTAAAATCAATAGAAAAAGAAAAAACTATTGCATTTTTCTATCATAATTTTCGTACTCACATAGGATATACCTACATAGACATATCCAATGTCGAAAAACTAGCAAGACATATCCATGTCCAAAATCAAATTAAAAATCGTTAACAATTTTTCGAACACTATAATAAAAATTGAGGTATTATTCCATGATGGGAAAAACAAAAGATCATGGATATGTCTAGTACCTACTGCTTACCAGTAGGTACCTACTACTCAATTGTATACCAACAATGTAGTGCCTTCTTTTCACAAGATTATTCCATTGTGGTTACAAAACAATATTAGTTTATAACTTAGAGTAATAAATCAGCATTCCTTGACACTGCAATGGCTTAGAGGTCATGAGATGTTGTGATAAAATGAGAGCATTCCAAAAAGTGGCGAACGATTTTCCTACTATGAAAACTAAGGAAGTTACTCTTCCCTAGTCCCTAACTCATTAGTTGTACGTGAAAATTCAATAGAAATTCTACCTAGCCTTCACTTTCCGAGTTAATAATAATCTAAAGTGCCGGGTCGTCACAAATTTTGGTGTCGTTACGCAAATTTTAGAATGACCCTCAGCCCAAAGACATATCCACGTCAAAAGTTGCTATTTATTACCCAAACGTTTCTTATTTCTGTATTTGTAAGTCCAATTGCTGGTTTATAATAACTAACCCCATACATTTATCATCGAAACTTGGGGCTTCGAGTCTCGCAAATGGGTTCACTACATTGCAGTACCTAACAGGACTCCATCATTTTGGAGATGAACAACAAAAGGCGGCCGCAATTACGGGCTTCTTGATTTGCTTGATTATCAGCTAATAAGAATGGAGATGGATATGGATGGCCATTTCAATTTAATTTGTTTCCCATTGTTTCAGAGAGATTCTCTATTAAATAAAATTTCAACTTTTTATGGTGAACACTTAGCAGGAGGTTAGGAACGAGCCCGTTATTTAAATGGCCTTTTGATGGCTCAGGGAGGCATCGAATCAAAATAATTTCGTCATCCCAGGATGGACAGCAGAGAATTGAGCTCACTCTGAATGAACTAAACTGTCTCCTGTTCACTCTACGTAGTTGAGTATCCCGTTGCTCGGTGCTCGGTGACATAGTTGAAATAAATAGGGATCTCAGTGTTAATGGATTGCAGTCACTGTAATGGAGTGAGCCCATTGGCGAGGCGCGAAGCCCCCAAGCGTACTAGACTAGGTAACTAATACAGAAATATAAATTTTCCTATTTTTAATTTTTTTTTTTTTTCAATTATATATTTTAATTTTACAATGTACTTACATGTTTGAAACGTTAGCCAACCACATTTTGAGGGGGTTACAATTAATTTATTTTAGGTAAATTACAAAGGTTCATTCACAAAAATAATGTACTTGAAAAAAAAAAAAAAAAAAAAAAAAAAATCCAGTAATGCAGCATGATCGTATGTGCGAATTTTTGTAAAATATCGTACTTTATTGTGTTGAATTGTTTAGATATATCAGCACTATAAGTAATAGAGATTTTTAACAACCGACCAATTTTATGGCTAAAAACACGTTCTAAATAATATTCGGCATTCTAAAACAGACTAAATTTATTACTTTTTTTGCAGTTTTTGTCTATTAATAAATGGCAAAACTTATTAAGTTCAAGTACATTTGTCAGCATAAATTACAGCATACATTTTTTTATGTTCTGCTTCATCGTTAATATTTAACTATTAACGAAAATTCCACTAAAAAAACTCAAATTTAAGCATTTTTATTGATTTTGAAAGCTCATCATTTGAAATGTGACCAATTTAATGTGCTTCACAAAGTTGTGGTCAACAAACTGATCCTTTCGATTGCAGAGTTTGATGTTTTTGGCGGAAGAACGGGATTTTATCCCAATAGTGATGGTAGGGGGGTGGGGATGGAGGGACGAAATTTTGACACATTGTTCGTCCTGCCTTTTTTTTTTTTTTTTTTTTTTTTTTTGTCATTGATTGAAATTTGAAGTGAATCGGAGTAGGGGAACACCGTGGTCAACGGGGGTCAAATCTGGTCAGTTGTACGCTTATTGCTCGTAGTAGGGTGGAGGTGGAGGGATGAGAATTTGTCAGATCGTTCGTTTTGCTCTTTTTCAACTTTGATCAAATTTGATCAGTTTTACGCTTTTTGCTCATAGGGGGGTGGTGGTGGGGGAATGAAACTTCGTCAGATTGTTCGTTTCGTCCTTTTCTGACTTCGAGTGAAGTGTGATGTGAATCGGAGTAGGAGAACACCGTGGACAAATGCTGTCAATTTTTTAGGTATATGCGATTCTATCTGCTATTAATTGTCCTTCAACAGTAAATTAGCGTCTAGAACTGCAGGCAACCTTGAGAAGGTTGGTGGGTAAGTATGTTGTATGTAGGTAGGATGTATTGGGTATGTGGGTTTAAGTAGTAATATCCTTGTATGTTGTATAAAGGTAGGTAAGTAGTACGTAGGTATGTAGTAGGTAGGCAACTGGTAGGTACCTACCTACTACCTACCTACCAGTTACCTACGCATTCACTTGAGCAACATACTTATTGCAGAATTCTTCTTCTCATTTCGTTTCGTAGTATGATATTTCTATTCCGGAGTGAAAGTATTCATTACAAAAAAAAATAAAGCTAATAACATCAGGTTTATGCAAGAATATGTGACGATCTCCATCATAGGGAAGTGAAATGTTTCTTTCTCAAACCATTTTTTCGGTCGTTGCTCATTCGAAGGAGTGGTTGGGGAGTTGAAAGTTTGACTGATTGTTCATCTTACCCTTTTCTGAATCTCACTATTGGTTAACATCCAATATTTAGATAGTAACTTAAAATATTTATAACTCATAAACCGCGTCATAACAAAATATCGCATAGGTTACACCAGGTTACACGATCCTTAGTTCCGTATCATAGGTATCCATGTTGTCGCCCCAAATTTCGTTAGCTTTTTTGACTAGTTAGTCCATGGCTAAAACACATTCTGTGTTAAAATAAAGCTAATAACATCAGGTTTATGCAAGAATATGTGACGATCTCCATCATAGGAAAGTGAAATGTTTCTTTATCAAACCATTTTTTCGGTCGTTGCTCATTCGAAGGAGTGGTTGGGGAGTTGAAAGTTTGACTGATTGTTCATCTTACCCTTTTCTGACGTTGCGTTATAATTTGAAGCGAATCGGAGAAGGAGAACACCGTAGTCAACATGAGGTCACCTGGTCAAAGCAGTTTTACGATTATTGCTCGTAAAGTAGTTGGGGTAGAGGGTTGTAAATTTGACAGATTGTTCGTTCCACTATTTTTCGTCTTTGATTTCGATTTGAAGTGAATCGAAGCGGGAGAACACCGTGGTCAACGGGGGTCGAATGTGGTCAGTTTTACGCTTATTGCTCGTAGGGGGATGGAGGTGGAGGGTTGAGATTTTGAAAGATTGTTCGTATTGCTCTTTTTCGTCTTTCTGAATATTTGAAGCGTATCGGAGTAGGAGAACACCGTGGTCAACGGCGGTCAATGCTGGACAAAGCAGTTTTACCCTTACTGCTCGTAGGGGTGTGGTGGTGGGGGGTTGAAATTTAGTCAGATCGTTCGTCTTGCCCATTTGTGACTTTGGTTAAAATTTGATGTTAATCGGAGCGTGGGAACACGGTGGTCAACGGCGGTCAACGCTGGTCCAAGCAGTTTTACCCTCACATCTCGTAGGGGTGTGGGGTGGGTGGTTAAAACTTCGTCAGATTGTTGTTTTCGCTCTTTCCTGACTTTGGGTAAAATTTGATGTTAATCGGAGTAGGGGAACACCGTGGTCAACGGCGGTCAACGCTGGTCGAAGCTGGTCAACCGTTTAGGGACACCCATTTACCCCCTCCCCCCTCCATCGCCCTGTCTTTTAATCACACTAGTCATTAGAATTTCGCTTATGTACGAGGTATAGAACATGTTGCAAAAACTTCCATAAAAATCCGTCCACCCACTTAGGAGTTTGTGAATCGATGATTTACCCCCTCCCCCCCACCTACACCCTGTCTTTTATTCAGACCGGTCATTAGAATTTCGCTTATTTACGGCGTAAAGAACACGTGGCAAAAACTTCCATCAAAATCCGTCCAACCACTTAGGAGTTACTGATTTGATGATTTACCCCCCCCCCCATCACCCTGTCTTTTAATCACACCGGTCATTAGAATTTCGCTTATTTACTTGGTAAAGAACAGGTTCCAAAAACTTCCATCAAAATCCGTCCAACCACTTACAAATTACAGAAACGGTGATTTACCCCCTCCCCCCACCATCGCCCTGTCTTTTAATCACACCAGTCATTAGAATTTCGCTTATTTACGGCGTAAAGAACACGTGGCAAAAACTTCCATCAAAATCCGTCCAACCACTTAGGAGTTACTGAATCGGTGATCCCCCCCCCCCCCCCCAAACCGTCGCCCTGTCTTTTAATCACACCAGTCATTAGAATTTCGCATATTTACGGCGTAAAGAAATCGTGGCTAAAACTACCATCAAAATCCGTCTAACCAATTAGGAGTTACTGAATTGGTGATTTACCCCCTCCCCCACGATAACCCTGTCTTTTAATCACACCGGTCATTAGAATTTCCCTTATTCACGGGTAAAGAACACGTTGCAAAAACTTCCATCAAAATCCGTCCAACCACTTAGGAGTTACAGAATTGGTGATTCCCCCCCCCCCCCCCCCCACCATAACCCTGTCTTTTAATCACACCGGTCATTAGAATTTCCCTTATTCACGGGGTAAAGAACACGTTGCAAAAACTTCCATCATAATCCGTCGAACCACTTACAAATTACTGAATCGGTGATTTACCCCCTCCCCCCCACCTACACCCTGTCTTTTATTCAGACCGGTCATTAGAATTTCGCTTATTTACGGCGTAAAGAACACGTGGCAAAAACTTCCATCAAAATCCGTCCAACCACTTAGGAGTTACTGATTTGGTGATTTACCCCCTCCCCCCACCTACACCCTGTCTTTTATTCAGATCGGTCATTAGAATTTCGCTTATTTACGACGTAAAGAACACGTGGCAAAAACTTCCATCAAAATCCGTCCAACCACTTAGGAGTTACTGATTTGATGATTTACCCCCCCCCCCCCCCCACCATAACCCTGTCTTTTAATCACACCGGTCATTAGAATTTCCCTTATTTACGGGGTAAAGAACACGTTGCAAAAACTTCCATCAAAATCCGTCCAGTCACTTTTTAGTTACTGAATCAGTGATTTACCCCCTCCCCCCACCATAACCCTGTCTTTTAATCACACCGGTCATTAGAATTTCGCTTATTTACGGGGTAAAGAACACGTTGCAAAAACTTCCATCAAAATCCGTCCAACCACTTAGGAGTTACTGAATCGGTGATTTATCCCCTCCCCCCCACCATCACCCTGTCTTTTAAGAATTGTGGCTTGGGTAGCGTCGTCAAAAATTGCCAGACACACACACACACGCGCACACACCCACACTTGCACACGCACACACACTCACACACGCACCTATGGTTTTTTCACGGATTCGGTCTTAGAATGATCTAAAACGGTTTTGTATGCAGGTATTTTATGTCTGGTTGTCCCCCACCCCCTGGATAAATTCCAATTGGGAATTCTTTCATGTAAAAGAAGCCTTGCCTGTAAGAAAGCTTCTGAGGTACGTCCTAAAAATACACATTTGGCCTATGGCGCTCATGTACTCAATGTTTCTGAAAACCAATAATTCTGTCCGATGATTTTTGTGAAATGTAGAATACTTTCCATTTTTCCTCTCTGTTTGGAAAATGAAAGTGGCTAAAAGGTTGAGAAAATGCACATTTGACTTGTGGCGCTTATCTACTCATCCTTTTTAAATAATAATAAATTGACCGATGATTTTCGTGAAGCGTACAATACTTTCCACCTTCCAACCCTGTTGAGAAAGTATATATAGCCATAGGGTTAAGAAATATTCGTAGATTCGATCTGAGGATGTAGATGCCTCAATCTGCTTAGTCCGTACCAATCTTCGTCTGACAAGCAATGTTCTCCACCTTTCCGAACTGTTGGGAAAGTAAAATTGGCCATAAAGATTGATAAATACACATTTGTCCTGCGGTGCTAATCGGCTCTATGTTTCTAAGCAATTAAAGTTGTTACCTGAGACTCTTGTGATGCGTTCAATACTTTCCACTTTCCATCTCTGTTTGGAAAGTAAAAATGTTTGGGAAAAAAAAAATGTATGTACCTTCATTTCACCTATGGTGCTAATTGACTAAATGTGTCTAAGCTGTATGAATTCTCGCCTGAGATGCTTGTGAATTGTATAATACTTCCCACTTTCCCTCTCTGTTCGGAAAGTAAAAATGTTTAAAAAGACATATATGTATATCTCCATTTCACCGATGGTGCTAACTGACGTAATGTGTCTAAGCTGTATGAATTCTCGCCTGAGTTGTTTGTGAATCGTACAATACTTTCCACATTCCCTCTCTGTTTGGAAAGTAAAAGTGTTTAAAAAACATATATGTATATACCTCCATTTCACCGATGGTGCTTATTGACTTAACGTTTCTAAGCTGTATGAATTCTCGCCTGAGATGCTTGTGCATTGTACAATACTTTCCACTTTCCCTCTCATCTTAGGAAAGATAGGAAGAAAAAATTTTTAAATTTAATTTATTTTATTTTATTTTTAAATTTTTTTAAATATTTATCTATTTATTTATTTTTATTTTTTATTTGGGGGAGGGGGGGGAATATTTTTTCCCCACCAGCCGATGAAAATGACACCCTGTTCCCATTTTTTCCCCGTGAGGCGAAATGAGGAGGACCATGAGGCATTTTGAGCCAAAACGAGCCGTTTTGAGCCGAAAATATTCCTCAAAATGCCTCCTCCAAATGCCTCATCGATGAGGCATAATGAGCCATATACGAGGCAAAACGAGGCTGAATATACCTATATATATATATATATATATATATATATATATAATTATATATTTATACTTATATATATAATTCCGTTCTTGCACTAAATAATCGAGCTTTCCAAACGAAAGAATGAGTTCGTTGGCCAGCATTGTTTGAGCACATTGAATTCGTCAAATTACAAAAAATATGCTTAAAAATCGCTATAAATGGGTGTAAGACTTATTTTTGTGGTAGATGCACTATTTGTGATCACCACTCAAATACGCCTACTTGAGTGCTGTGAAGGTGTTTCACTGTGTTTGGTTATTTACTCCTGTACCTTAAAACTCCCTTCACAGCTAAACCCCTAACTAGAGAAACGTTTCAAGATTTAGAGGTTTAAATCCCTGATTCCCCTTAACTCAACCCCTGACCTTAGTGAAGGTATTACAAGGAATTTCGGAACAATTATAAGGCAGATGTTGACCTTTCTGAAAAACGTATTCATTCAAAATAGTTCGTAAATAATATCCTATCCTAATACCAGGACCTTACATGGAAATGATTATAGAACTAACCTTAATTATTCCGAGTGCTGATGAGTTCCGGTTGGATTCAGGTGTCCCTGCCGCGGATTTGTTGATCTGGAAGATTGGCTAAGTCTTTCCCAAACGTTGGCGTTGTACGACCAGTGTGGGGACTTAACACGACTGGAAGGATTCTGATCCGGGTCCGATGTTTGCTTCACACGTTTACCACTTTATACAAAAGTCTTTCACGTAAACTTCGAAGGTTGCGACCACTCCCAAGCTAACAGGCTGTTTTCTTGGACAGGTGATGTCTGTAGGGAGTCACTGGGTAGAATGAATTCCTCTCTCAATTTCCAAAATCTTCCCGGAGGTTTTCCTGCGCATGCTCCGGCGTCAGGAGCGTTAGAAGGGGTCCAAAGGGTTCCATTAAATTTTGGTTACCATGGCATTGGCGAATGGCGATATTCCAACAATCAAGGTACCGCCCAGTAGGACGTATTTCCCGTTTTAGGGGAACCAATGACAGATGTCTCAGCGGCGATCGAGAGGGGGCTGAAATTGCTGCGTCGCTTTTCTCCGCCGGCGCGTGTGGTCCGGTATCAGCACTTTTCGCCGTCGATGATTTTGGAAATCTGACCGTTTTCCGTGGCCGTGGGATTGATGTAACTTGAGGTTTCCCAGGCTTTGAAGGTAGACGGATCTGTTGTATTTCCGTTCAATTGAGAGCCAGATTTGGGCTGACAATGGGTAAAAATTTCTAAAAACCGTTGAATTTATAACTTTAAGCAGAGTTTGAGTCAAAAGAAGTTTATCAACGATGAACTAGAACATTAAAAAATTTAAAAACAAATTCATGCTGAAAAATGCAAAATTTCATCAATATTTGCCAAAAATAGACAAAACTGCAAAAAAAACTAAAATTTATCCAAAATCTTCTTTATTTGCAGAATATTATTTAGAACGAGTTTTGTTTTATTTTGCCATTATATTGGTAGTTCACAATTTCTTTTTACTTAAAGTGCTCATATTTTCAAAACACTAACATAATATCAATCTATTACGTACATAATCAAAACAAGTTTGAAAAATAGAATTATTTACGAAAATTCGCTTATTCGATGATTCTGCATGACTGGAACTTCATATTTACTAGCGTGCCGTTAAGATGTAATATATCTGAAAAATTGTAAATCAAAATCTATTTTGAAGTTATACTGAAACAATTCGTGATGAAGTTTAACAATTTTTGAAGAATTAAAGTAATGGATTACAACAAATTCCAGCCATGCAGCATGGCGATATGAGCGAATTTTCGTAAATAATCGTATTATATTACGCTAAATTGATTTGAAATTTGAGCACATTGAATGAAAAGGAATTGTTAATCACCAATTTTATGGCAAACGGATTTGTTGTAAATAATATCCAAGGATTCAAAAAAGATTTTGGATTTTCAGTTTTTGTTCCAGTTTTTATTGAAGATCGGGCTAACTCGATGTTTTGTCAAAATCCGAAAACGGTGGTGTGGTCAAAATAGGGAAAGAACGAGTAAATGCTTCAAAAATCGGGTGAGTATTTCGTATATAGCGAAAGAACGGGCTTATGGCAGCGGTCGAGGGAAAAGAGAGTTCCTAGAGAACCGTTGGTCTCAATACGGCGTGCGGTAACGAGAAACTTTACCGCACCTTAAAGTCACGTCAAGTCCTTAACGGATCTAGTTGTAACCCTAACTACATGGAAGGAGGAAATTATCCCTAGGATGTTATTTATGTCCATAGAAGGAGGTTATTTTAGACATAACGTTTTTTCTGGATTGGATTGGGTTAACGTATCTGTACGGAAGGATGCGTCACCGTAACTCATTGCGTCAGAGTTACGGCGCCGGATCGTCAATACCGCGCGAAGTATTTTGTTTTACGGATCTACTAAGAACTCTCCAAAGAACGGGAAGACGTAGAGCTACCGCTTGCCCCATCCTTGTTAGTTCATTATCCAGCCTGTGAATCACAGCAGGTTTTCTGTGTTTCACATCTCACATTCTTCCGTTTTTCCGACCTTTCGCTGTCTCTATTCAATATTTATCGTTTGGTCCTGTGTTAATGCCTGATCAAAGTCGGATATTTTGGATGGCCGTTTTTTTTTTTTTTTTAAGACAATGTTTAGGCTACAATATCAAAAAATGTACTAAAAACAAAAAAAAAAAAAAAAGAAAAATCACTAAAGATGGCTAATAAACTTTATATTTGTATTTTTAGCAGCATTTTTATTATTATTATTTTTTATTTTTTATTTTTTATTTTATTTTTTTATTTTTTTTATTTATTTTTTTTTTTTTGTCTTCTCTCTTTTTCAATTCTGTTATCAGTTATATCGATTTCTGCAGGCGGGACTGACTCCCCCTACCACGGGCAGTACCCCATATTGGGGAATAATTGCCCACCTATGTAAGGGTTAAGTCTAGCTTTAAGTAGTATCACCATTATTTCAGTTGTATTTAACCCTATCGATGTATACTACATGTGATAATTTTGTTTATTGGAAATAAATTACTTAAAAAAAAAAAAAAAAAAAAAAAAAAATTAGCCTCAAAAGTCCCGAACAGCTGATCAGTTCGGCGCCGTATCTTGTAGTTGTGTTCTAAAGCTGGTCGTCCATTGGGTCGGTGGAGCGGCGCGGCGCGGCGCACAGTGGCCAAAAACCCCCAAAAGGTGCAAAAATCTCTTCCCCCCGGAGTTTTCGCACAAAGCTAGGTACACCCATGTTTTTTGTGGTGCAAAATCCGAATTTGAAGTCGGTCATTATTTAAAAAAATGTCTAATATCGATTTTTATAAATTGTATGTGTTTTTGCGAGTTTCTAATACCTGTAACATATATAATCAAAATATAATCAAAAACATATATAACAAATATAATCAAAAAGTATTAATCCCTTTTCTAAACTGATGCTGTCCCAATGAGCTCAACGATTTTCGAAGAAAGTTTTTTGAAATGTTTTTCAATAGAAATCCGAAAATTTTAGAGTAAAATAGAAAATTTCAGTGCCAAAATCTGCTAGAAAATAGTTTTTGATTGCAAAAATGTTCAATGTACTCGTCTTGGCTGATTATAAATAAAAAATTTGAATTACGTCCAATAATATATTGAGGTAGACAGTCCAATAAAGATTAACCTTTCGAAAAGTTGCCCGAAATGAAGGTAGGTTTTCTTATGCAAACCCTATTTTTTTGATCATTTTAGCCGACAATGCCAAATATAGACCAGGTCTACAAATTAATGTTGAATTCATGTTATGGTTCATGTTGACTACCTGTAATGATCAGCAAATACGCTGAAGAATCGAATAAATAAAGTGGACCGAATGAATTCGACGGCTCAGGCCTTTAGACTGATGGCATTTTCTTTTCAATTACTGAACTCTTTTTTACCTCCATTTGTTGTTGTGGCCAGAAAAATGTGTTTTGCCTCAAAATTAATATTGTAGTGAGATTCTGCAGGAAATCCGTCAGGAGACGGACGAATCAATAGATGCGACACAAAATACATCAAAACAACCAAGAGAAAATGCCAACATTCATAACTTCAAACATGTACTGTGACCGGAGTAGCACACGGTAGCAGCTTATGCTTGTCCAGATACCCTCTCAGAGTCGTCAAGTATTGTTTTAAATTGACTGGATTGCAACGAATGATAACGACGATAATTTACAGTCCGAAACCTAGACAAAAATACTAAGTGTTATACATGTTGCCAAGAAAATTTGCTTAAATTTGGGCGAATTCGACCGGGTGAATTTTCCCACGTTTTACAATGATTAGCATCATTGGGTTTTATCTTGCCCTTTACAAGAAAAAACGTTTTTTTCAAAAACACTTGTGGTTGGAGGAAAAAATAACTCCAAGTTTCAAGAAAAACAGACAATTTCATTTATTTTCCCCAAAAATGACTATTGTTAACGGACAAAGGCCCATCATGAGAGAAAGTTAGTCACTGATCCGTTATCCAGAGGTATTTAGGTCTTGAAAAATGTGACCGTCTGGAAGCTACTCCGCACAATCCCTCAAAATTTCATCAAAATGGTTCCATTTGACTCGGAGTTTTGCCTGTGTCAAAAGCTATTAATTTATTAGTTTCGCGCATGCGCAATGATTATTACTTATAGGACATTTATCTGGAATATATAGCGAATCACCTACAGAGTTTGATCAAAACAGTGTTGGGCATAATCTTATCGTCGAATACGAATACGATTGTAATCGCGATGATTATTCGTTGATTCTGAGTCAACTGCGATTATATTCGTATTCGTGTAATCGTATTAGTGTAATCGTATTCGTCTGTCGACGATTACACGAATACAACCCATAAAAATGCGTCACGGGCATCAATTTCAATAGAGCGTCCCTCCTATAATATGCGAAGCCTTGCTAATATTACCTAGCTTCAAAGGGACGTCCTATTGGAATAGATTTGACAAAAATAGGCTGGGCTCCAATTCGCATTAAGGACGTCCCTCTGAAGCTAGGTAATATTAGCAAGGCTTTGCATATTATAGGAGGGACGACCTATTGAAATTGATGACCGAGACGCATTTTTATGGGTTGTATTCGTGTGATCGCCGACAGACGAATACGATTACACGAATACGAATATAATCGCAGTTGACTCAGAATCAACGAATAATTATCGCTATTGCAATCGTATTCGTATTCGACGATAAGATTATACCCAACACTGGATCAAAATCGGACCAACAGACCAAATTCACGTTTGCGCAGGCGCACTGGCTACTGTTGATTTGACGGCATTGAAAATTGTATAGGACCGTCTAGGAGCTAACCCTCACAATTCCTGAAAATTTCATCGGAATTGGACTGAAACTAGGTATAGTTTTGGACGTGACAAGGATTTACCAGAGACAGGCAAACAGACATCATACAAACATACAGAAGAACATATGACCGTAATTGATTAGCAAACTCTGAAACGCAAAAAGCAAGTGGAAATTTTGATATAGGAGGAAAAAAAGTTTTTGACTTCACTCACGAACACAAAGCTTTCCTAGGTGGCAGTGAAGAAGCCAAATATAAGAAAACCATACAGGACTTTTGTAACATACGGCCGATTTCACTTGGAAACTTTTTCATTTCTTTCACTTCGTCTCTTATCTTCCTCAAACCTTTCTTCCCTCTCTTCTATCCCATATCCAACCAAGCTTTTACACCAAAATTATTCGACAGCAAAACGTCAAATTTTTTTTTAGTCAAAAGCAACAAGAAACATCACCGTGTACAGCAAAAACTAAAGAACTAGTCAAGCTTGTGCTCACGATTTCATAACTTCATAACCAAATCACCAAGCAGCTGAAATTAACATCGCAATCGGAATAACAATGTGAGAATCAATGCAATTAAGATCTGTGTTTTGTAGTCTATACGATCATGCAGTTTTAAGGCTCTGAGTTCAATCTCGTCTGATGTTTTCATTCAAGCGAAAGGTTGTGTAGGGGCGAAGAAAGAAATTAACCTTTGAGAATAATTAATTTATTGCTCTGGCTTACAAAACTCGCGTTTGCTTTCCTGACCAGGCTCATTTAGGTAGTTACTTATGTTATGGTAGATGATAATAAACAATTTCCGAAACATTTTTCGAAAAATTTGATATGAAAATTCTTGGAGCCAATGCAAAACCTTCATTTTATACATAAATTCGCTAAAACCTATGCACAGTGGGAGAAAACTATAAGAGTCGCGGACATTTGAATTATGGCGCATTTTGAAGCCCTAAATTAACTTATCGGTTATGTTGCTGAATCCTATTCTGAAGGCGTTTTGCTACCGAAGGGAAGCTCTGTGATCGTGATTGAAGATGAAAACATTTTAGTCCTCAAAAATCAAAATTTCCACTTGCTTTTTGCGTTTTACTGCTTGCTGAACAATTTAAGTTCCGTGTCTGGCTGTCTCCTAAATGATCTTGAAAAATTCCATAACGGATAAGATTAAATCAAGAAGTAGCGTGAAATTTAATAATTGGTCCATTATGAAACGAAAAAATGATAACGTAATTTATGTTTGGGAAGCGCAGAATTAACTGATGAGTTGAAAACAAAGAAACAGGTACCTACGGGACCATTTACAACCTAAACCTTGCATTCGCTGACAACTTCATCAAAATCGGATGAAAGCTGAGGAAACCAAGGTCATTACAAGTATTACACATTGGCGCATGCGCAGTAGCTATTATTGATACAATCGTGAAATTGATATGAGGTAATCACGTCATCTACTTCCAACTATCATCCAAATTTAAGCGAAATCAAACGACTAGAATGTGAAAAAAATGGAGCATAATGAAATTTACGTTTGCGCATGCGCAGAACGAAGAATTGATTTGGCAACAATGAAACTTATAGGGGACCATCTACAACTTAACACTCGCATTCTCTGACAATTTCATCGAAATCGGATGAAAACCGTGGAAATTGTGGTCGTTACAATGGTTTCCTATAGGCGAATGCGCTGTAGCTATTCATGATACAACCATGTTCAAATTGATATGGGATGATCAAATCGTCATCCCTCAACTATCATCATCTGAGCGAGAGCGGACGACAAGTGCGTAAAAAAATGGAGCATAATAGAATTTACGTTTGCGCATGCGTAGAGTGCTGTGTGTTGATTTGGCAACTATGAAACTGACAGGGGATCGTTCAACCCCTACCCCACACATCCCCAGAAAATTTCATCCAGATCGGATGAAAACTGAGGAAAATAAGCTTGTTACAAGGATTTGCGGATACATGACAGACAGACAGAGACACACACACACACGCAGCACGGAACCGAAGTTGTCCAGAATGGTCTAAAACGTAAAATGCAAGTAGAAATTTTGATTTTGAAATTATCTTTCTTCCAAACGTGAAAACAATGTTTCCGCTACCTTTAGGTAGACTCGGAAGCATAATAATCATGTGACTCTCACGGCTGAGAACAGCAGGAAGACAACCAGGTTCCAGAACTTGTTGATCAAACTCTACGTTCACATATCAAAAAGCGTTAAACTCATAAAATCAATTCAGAATGCCGCGAAACGAATTTCTATGAAGGAAACGTTGGAGCCATCGCAGTGCCTTCATTTTCTTAGAAAAATCGCTAAAACGTTCCGACCTTAATAAACTTCGAAGTAATTAAACTTCTGGTGTTGGAAAGGGCATAATAATTGAAATAAGAATAATTACTAAGTATTCATTAATCAATAATATAATTAATGTAGGTAATTCGATTGAATACAGCTTATTAGTGGAAAACTTGCAATATTCAATACGGGTGGAAAGGAACTCGTGCACAGTTTACTTCTACCTAGTAGATATATATGGTTTATACCACATAAATCTTCGATGAAAAATAAAAAAAAGAGGTCACTGGTTTGGTCAGTTTGTTTGGAGAGCGAGTTTGTTAAAAACCGGAACGCCAAAATAGAGGCAGCAGCCATTCGGAATGTTATTAAACCTCAATTACGCGCCATGTTGCAGAAAACATCTAATTTTATCAGCAACGCTGGTTTTTCATAAATTGGTCTGGTAGATAACCTCATTTTGAGATGGCTCTCATCTGTAAGAAATACGAAAATCGTATACTTGGAAATTATAACTAATCAGATGAAGTGAAAGCAGGGGAAGAATTACTCAATATGGTTTAAACAATGTGAATGGATAATTCTAAGCTTTATAGAAATGAACTTTTCAGTGGTGAAATATATCGAGGGATATCCTCTTTTAAAAATTACCCAGATCTGTCACTTTCTACAATTTCGAATCCTCCAAGTACATTCAACATACCTCCCTCTGGGCAAAAATGAAGAAATCCTACAAACTTTCTATCTGACAGAATAAAATTGCAACTATCATTAGATCCCTTAAGATGTTTTGCAAATGTAGACCGACTCTTCTTCATGTGTTCGGTGTCGTGGTAAAAAAAAAAAGAAATGATAATAATAATAATAATACTTGATAATATTGAAAAATAAATATTATAGGTAATAATTGGAAAAAACTAAGAATGTCTGATTAATTCCAAGTACATATGGCTTACAACAAAGTTTTCAGAACGAAAATCGGACAAGCCGTTTCGTCACAGTTTCGGAAATAAATTTGCCTCCGGTAGTGTTGCTGTCACCTGTTGAAAAAAAAAAAAAAATATATATATATATATCACTAATTTTGGGGATATTTGATGTTTTGCGATTGTAGACTCACACATATTTTCCCTGAAATCCTCTTGATGCTCGTCTATTCCTTCCTCGAGTTTCCTAGCACTTTGACCGCAATATTCGTAGCCACAAGAACACGTTAGTTTACAAACTCCACTTTTACCATGAACATTGATTTTGCCTCTAACGGAACCTAGTAATGCTATATTTCTAGTACCCCGCTACCCCACTTTGTAACCCGTTGATGATAGAATTTTGCCCATTTTATTAGAAATGTTCCCTAAAGTAGTAAGGTTATCCATTGTTTGCATGCTCTTGTGTGCATGATTTTAGTCTTACCTACATTGATTGCCAATTATGTCCCAGAATATTTTATGTGGGTACCGTGCCATTTGGTTATTCATGGCAATGAGTGTGCAGATGCCCTTGCAAGGAGAGTCGTTGGTGATATCTCCATTGATATGTTGCCTATACGCATAAAGGATCAAATCTCCTTCATGCAACATAAAGGCAATTCCATTTGGCATGAGCGATTGCAGGGTGAAGTCACTGTTCTGCGTGGTGTCCTTCAGGACTTGAGCCCGGTGGGCCCTTTCGTAACCCTACTTCCAAGGAGGGATCGAATAGTGGTCAACCGGGTTGCCACTGGCCATACTCGTCTTACTCACAGACACCTGCTTAGTGCAGAAGCTCGAGATGTTGTGTGTGGGAGGTGTGGGGGTGATCTGTCCATCCGCCACTTTCTGGAGGACTGCCCAGCCCTTGTGGACCTCCGAGTCCAGCATCAGCCCCCTCAGTGGGTTGACGTTTTATCCGGACCAGACAAGGTCCGATCCCTGTTGTTGTACCTGAGAGCTGCTGAGCTCTACTACGAACTGTGATATCTGATCTGTGATACGTTTATATACATCTAGTCGTGGTTTTATTTCACTTTGCTGATTGTATATAGAGCATGTATATAGTTATTAGCCTATTCTACATCTAGTCTTAGTTGTATTACTTTATATTAGGGGTTTTTGACATTTTATGTCTTTGCTAGGGCACATATGTAACTCGAAAACCGTTACCAAATTTGTTACCAAATATTCTGATGATTTCCTCTTACAATCGAGTCGTTGCTAGGGAAATGGTACTTCGTCATTTTTCATCCCACAAAATTCGTTGACCATTCGTTCGAAAGCTCTCGATTTATCCAACCATATTATTGTTAACTACTGCGAAGTGCGTGGCCAACAAGCTGAGTTATGAGCATGGTTATATGAATAATTTATTGTTTACACACAGGTGATCATTTTCAATAATTGGTATTGTGAACATGATTGCAACCGCTTGTTAATTTCTGATGATTTCATTGAGCTGGTGTTTCGATGATGTGATTCATAGCAGGTGATCCGAATATTGCGAGAACGGTTTGATTTGTGAAGCGGTGGTTAAATAATTTTAATAGGTAATTTCTATACTTTACACTCTAGGAAGCTTTAATTTCGTATGTAGCCTCTTTAGGACATTTACTTGACGATGCCCAGGGTCCGGATCAGATGAGTGGCTCTTAAAGCTAATTTCTATACTTTATACTCTAGGAAGCTGTAATTTCGTATGTAGCCTCTTTGGGACATTTACTTGACGATTCCCAGGGTCCAGATCAGCTGAGTGGCTCTTAGAGCTAATTTCTATGCTTTACACTCTAGGAAGCTGTAATTTCGTATGTAGCCTCTTTAGGATATTTACTTAACGATTCCCAGGGTCCGGATCAGATGAGTGGCTCTTAAAGCTAATTTCTATGCTTTACACTCTAGGAAGCTGTAATTTCGTATGTAGCCTCTTTAGGACATTTACTTGACGATGCCTGGGGTCCGGATCAGCTGAGTGGCTCTTAAAGCTAATTTCTATGCTTTACACTCTAGGAAGCTGTAATTTCGTATGTAGCCTCTTTAGGACATTTACTTGACGATGCCCGGGGTCCGGATCAGCTGAGTGGCTCTTAGAGCTTGCATACGAGTCTGCAACTAAAGACATAAAATGTCCCAATGTGTTGCAGACTCGTATGCAAGCGTTTCTTTATACACTAAATAATCAGCAACTTTGCCGAAGCGAAATGATGAGACCGACAACTCAAATTTTGTACCAAAGTTAAAAAAGGATGCTTTGACTTTAATTTGAGAAAAAAGAATTTGGAAGGGAGGATTCTAATCCACTTTGGGGGTTAAACAATGGTCATCACTGTACCCCTCATTTTCCCCCCCTCCGAGTTTCCTGATGGCGCTCCTTTTTAGTCAAGGGTGACAACAACGCTCCCCTTAGAATCGCGCCACTTCCGGTGTCCCTTTGGACGCCATGTTCAATGCCGCTAATGACCCTTCTGGTTGAGGTGCGGCTCAAACCTTAAAAAAAAAAAGTCCCAGATTTTCTCTATTATTATGAAATTAGTCATTTATTACCATTCCAGACTCAAATCAGCGTGTTTCAAACCAAAACATTTAGTTTAGAGGTTTTGACCAGGCATATGGGTCATTTACCCCACTGTGCGTTTTAAGCGTTACAACATTCCCTCAGCTGTTGAGCGATCTCTTTCCCAATAAAAATTGACGGACGCTTTTAAATCCGGTTTCCCCCTCCGCTTACCGCTCAGCTTCGGGGAAGAGAGAAAATGGTAACAGAAACTCCTGCCAACAGTTGGACTCGGGAGTTTTTACAATGCCGATGTCAACACTGACGGCCGAACGGCCCATCTGTTTGCGATCGGGCGCCATCGCGATTTTATCGAGATAAACACAAAAAACTATCTGTGGTTTCAGTTATTGGGGAAATTTCCTTGTGAAAACTTGTGTTTTACTCGGAGTGACCATGTTCGGGTGGCGGTCAAAGACAAAAGCCCAACGAGTAAGTTGTAGACACGAACATCACTGTGCATTTGGTTTATTATTTTTATGAAGGAACCTACGAAATCGAACACGAAAAAAGTTGTTTACTTATTCCTTTCTTAATGCGTACATCATCCACGGATGTGTCAGTATTTTATTTATTTATTTTATTTTTTATTATTATTGGCATCACATAAATGGCTCAAATGATATAAAATAAAATATTATTTTAACAAAAAGAGAGGGAAAACTTATGAATAAATATACAGTAGATGCCCTCAGGAAAATGAGTTCAAAGGAACTTGTGCTATCCGGTGGAGTCCCACTTCTGGACATACCCCTTACAAACGTAAATAAATATATATATATATATATATATATATAAATATATATATATATATATATACTGATTTGAATGGTTTTTAAAACGGTTCCAGAGGAACAATATACTTTGGCACAGATGTGCGGAGGAAAATAGAACATATATAAAGATAAATAAATATAAATAAATAAAAAGATAAATAAAAAGGAAAAACGTAATGAAAAATAAAAAGTTTTTCCTTTTTATTTATCTTTATATATGTTCTATTTTCCTCCGCACATCTGTGCCAAAGTATATATATATATATATATATATATATATATATATATATATATATATATATATATATATACATATATATATATATTATTTATTTATTTATATATATATATATATCCAAGGACATATGAAATCCGTCATCAAACCTTCGAGACACAAATTTATTAAAATCAAAAAGCGCATGATCAGAGCAACTCCCTTTCGGAAACCATGCGGATTATTCACAAAGGTACCATTTGCATCGAGGTAGCCCAACAATCTTGTTTTAATACATTTTTCAAGAATCTTGGACGAAGAAAGCGTGAGCGGGATCGGTCTGTAATTGTCCATAAGAGGAATTGCAACAGATTTCTTAAGAGCAGAAGGAAATTTACCTTCCAAGAACGATAAATTAAAAACGAATTCAAGAGGGGCACTTCAAATATGAGCAACAGTTTTATATATAATATATTACTAATATCAAAAGAAAAGAAATAACATGACTTTTTTAAATTCTTCTATGTGTTTTTCAATTTCAAGAGGTTCCAAGAATGTTAGCAATATCTATTTATTTGAACAGTTGAAATTATTAGAACACTTGAATAAAAATATCTGTCTGTCCTCAATTCGGTTTTTCATTTCCCTCAACGTTTCTCCCTGGGAACCCTGGAACGTTGGAGAAGGAACTGGGGCTTCTCCAGGGAGATGCTAAACAAGTAGATCAGTGCTGACGAAGTGAGTCACATGATAGCGCATGTTCTTGTAAGGAGATCTGCGTGAAATAGACGCTTCCTGCGTTGAACAGGAGACAAAATTCTCCCTTGAGCCTCCCTCTCAAATTTCAGATTCCTGCGTTGAATAATAGACAAAATTGCTTTGGAGCTCACTCAGCTGATCGATGACCTCTCAGTCGTCTTCAGCATTCTCTCTTGAGCCGTGCTCTCAAATTTCAGCTTCCTGCGTTCATATTCTTTCATTCTGCGCATGCGCAAACGTAAATTCCATAATGCTCCATTTTTTCACACTCTAGTCGTTCGATTTCGCTTAAATTTGGATGATAGTTGGAAGAAGATCACTTGATTACCTCATATCAATTTCAACACAATTGATCATTAATATCTACTGCGCATGCGCCAATGTTAAATACTTGCAATGACCTTAATTTCCATAGTTTTCATCAGATTTTGATGAAATTGTCAGCGAATGCGCGGTTTAGGTTGTAGATGGTCCCGTACCTATTTCATTGTTTTCAACTCATCAGTCCATTCTGCGCTTGCCCAAACGAATAATACGTTGAGTATCATTTTTTTCACTTCTTAATTGACCAATTATGACATTTCACGCTACTTCTTGATTTACTCTTTTCCGCCATGGAATTTTTTAAGATCATTTTATTAGCGAATTTTTGAAGATAATTAAGCTATTGCTCTCGCCACAAAATTTGTAGAATGTGAATTTTTGACAATTTTGTATGCAGAAATCCGTTTCAGGCTATTCTGAATCATATTCTGAAGTTTAACGCATTTTTTATGTATGTATGTATGTATGTATGTATGTATGTATGTATGTGTCATTCCAGACGATAACTGTCCGTAGAATTGTGCTAGAAACTTCAAACAATTTTTAAAATGTTAAGGACACAAAACGAAAGTTCAAGTTCGTTGGCCAGCATGATCGGATTACATCTTCGGGTTGAAATTTTCAAAGATGTAGTCAAAAATGTCAAAATAGCATGTTTTTTGCGATTTGTTGTGCGAAATAATTTTTTCAGCATACTAGCATGTGGTATATTCGGAATCAGCGTAAAATTTCCTATAAGAATATGTATCAAGTTTTCAAAAATTTCAAAGTTGAAAAATCAGTCAAAAACCGAAATAATGCCGTTCGCTAATTGTAAATAGCGACTGAAATGTCGAAGATTTCTTCAAAAATTCGCTCATGGGGTCATGAACTGAAAACTTTTCAATGATCTATACTATACGTTCATCTATACTATCTATACATTCATGATATGTAAACGAGGAAGCTATGTGCCACACCCAACTTGGCAGATGTTTTTCCATACTGCTCGTAGTGCATGTCGCACCTTCTCCCACTTCCTCTGAACATGACAGCTAGTAACGTCTCATTAAGAATTATAAGGTAGGTTCATCACCAGGGGTGGGTTGGGAGTCTGTACCATACAGCAACCCTCAATATGGACAGATCGCTTTATTTCGTTTAAATAAAGTTGTTTTTCTCTGTCTTCATAATCAAGTTCATGTTCCCTTTGGAAGCATCCCAACCATTCGCTGAGTCAGACATTTGGTGGCATGAATCGGCCGGCCGCTGAGGCTCAATTCGCCGCCGCGGCTCATTTGGTCTGTGCTAAATCGCAATCCGTTAAAGTCACATTTTTCGAGCGAAACGATCGGACTCTCTTCGCGGGAAGGTTGACCCGAGTTATTTTCGGAAAGATGAATGGAAAAGTGAGTTCATCCAAGATGGGGACATTTTTCGTTGGGACGTTCACCCAGCACTTCTGGGACTCATCCAAAGTTTCCGGCTTTTCGAACGGTTTAGAAGGTAGTAAATTTGAATTGCGTTACACGTTGAATCATTACAGCACTTTGAAATTCGATGTTTGCATTCATTTCAAATATTACGTTTAATTGAGGGATAGCATCGTATTAACTACTGCGTACCTTTTCATATGATTGAAATAGATACCAGAAAGCCACATTTCTATTTTGCTTTCGTTCGTGCAAGAAGTCAATAAATTTGTTAAATAATATCAATGATATCCTGCTTACCTGCACCAATCTTTATTTTTCAACTATTTTTATTACATTTTAATGAAACTAAGGTACAATTTTCAGCATAAATTTCAGCATGTTTTAGTTCATTCTGCTTCCGAGTCTACCTAAAGGTAGTTGAAGCACTGTTTTCACTTTCGGGAGAAAAAAAAATTTTTTGCTCTCCAAAATCAAAATTAAATTTCCACTCGCTTTTTACATTTTAGATCATTCTGTACTACTTTGGTTCTGTGGATATCGTGTGTATGTGTGAGCGTGCGAGCGTGCGTGTGTGTGTGTGTGTGTGTGTGTGTGTGTGTGTGTATGTGTGTGTGTCCGTCCAATTCCGATGATACGATTTGGATGGAATAGTCAGGGAATGGGTGGGCTACATTGTAAACGGTCCCCTATAAGTTTCATCGTTCCTGAATCAACGCCTCACTCTGCGCATGCGCAAACGTAAATTCTACCAAGCATCATTTTCTCACGCCCTGGTCGTATGATCTCGCTCAAATTTGGGTAATAGTTGGGGAATGACGATTTTAGCATCTCATATTAATTTTCAACATGACTGCACATGCGCCAATGTGAAATCCTTGTAACAAGCTTATTTTCCAGTTTTCATCCGAATTGGATGAAATTTTCATGGAATGATCGGGCTACAGTGTAGATAGTCCCCTATAAGCTTCATTGTTGCCGAATCAATACTTCACTCTACGCATGCAAAAAAGTATATTCCATCATGCTTCTTTTTTTCACACCCTAGTCAATCGATTTCGTTTAAACTTTGATGATAATTGGGAAAAGACGATTTGATTATCCCATATCAATTTCCGTGAATGTGTGTACGTACTCTGTATATACATTCGTCGATGTAATTTAAATACTCGTACTACAGTAAAACTATAAAACTTCACAATAATGCCTGCAGACTGGGTAGATGCTTCAAAGACCCTAAGAGGCTAAGCATAAACGGTTGTCCCAATACCGACTGATAAAAGCCTAAAGCCTAGTACGCACTGGGATTCTTTGTTCGGACTCTTTGTCGCGGAGCTGCGTCTCAGACTCATTTTCTTGCATCCGGGACGCTCCGCGACATTGAGTCTTGCATCTCGTGTGTTGCGTTTTAGTATTTTTTGAGTCCCATACGGAATGGGATTCTTTACACATTGTCGCGCAACATTGAGTCAGTGCGTACGTGAATATCGAACAAAGTGGGCCACTCACCCGTGTATTTTCGTTGTTATCGCTTTGTAGTTATTGTTGTTATGCTTGTAGCTAAAAACGGGTAAAAATTGTTTATTTTATTTTATTTATTTATTTATTTACTTTTATTTATTTATTTATTTATTTATTTTTTTACTTTTATTTATTTATTTATTTATTTTTTTAATTATTTTTTTTTTTTAAAGCAGAATTTTAGTCAAAAGAACTTTATTAACATAAACTAGAAAAACAAGAAATTTGTGCTGAAAAAATTAGGTACTTAAATTTCATTAATATTTGTCAAAAATGGGTAAAAACAGCTAAAAAAAAAAAAAGCTAAAAATCAAAAATAGCTTCATTTTTTTCGAAAAATTTGCTTTAACATTTTTTGAATTGCCGAAAATTATTTAGGACAAGTTTATTTGCCACAAAATCGGTAGTGAACATTTCTTCCTAGTTAAAATCCTAAATTTTCAAAACAATTTAACAAAATATAGGTACTAAGATAATTTACGAAAATCCGCTCATACGATCATGCTGCATGACTGGAACTTTTTACTAACTTATTAAGTCGTCTTATAAAATCGATTTGACATCAAATAGCTGGATTATGCAATTAACGCTGTTTTCAACGGTGGTCATATTTTTTATTTTACAGTGATCTCAAGTGGATTTGTGGTCGTTTGAAGGTAGAAAACATATCTTAAAAATGAAATTACTCAGAAAAACAAAGCATTAAAATAAATCTCTAACAAGTACTTTCGATCAGAAATGAGCTCTAGAATTGACCCATGAAGCACCATTACACCCTTCTTAGTGGTTGGCACAGATGGGCTACCTATCTAATGCAGATATAATAAAACATCATGTAATAATTTTTTGCCTTCTTTTTCTAGTCTTCTGAACAGTTTGCTTCAGTTCAGGTCACACTCTCATCTCTACTCTAGACACTCTCGGAACCTCTTCCCCCCTTGTCTATGATGTCCTGCAGGCTGCAGCAGCTTTGTGGCCCCTCCACAAAAGATGATAATGGCCTCACGATATGGAAAAAAACCGTTAAAAAACTGAAGGGTCCACGCATCCACCAACGCGGTGGCTACTGCAATCCCCGAAAGCGCGACCTCGTTCGACATGGCTCAGGTTCAAACTAGATGCGTACACGATTTGCAAAGCGACAATGTCGCGGGGCAAAGGATCTGAGACATGAATCCGAGCGTCTGCAACAAAGAGTCCGAACAATGAATCCCAGTGCGTACTAGGCTTAAGGTACAGTTCCGTAGCAACGATTTGGTTTTTAGCGATAATCATCAGAAAATAGGAACGTAACGCATTAAACGTCACGTAACTGTAATTTTGTCTCATTTTTGGCCGGGTTACGATGGCAAAAATATGTTCCATGTTGAAAGCATGTTGTGTGGCACGGAAAATTAGGTGAAATATCGTGTCCATCATTAATGGATGATAAAACGACGGCAAACGAGAAGCTTGCAGTAAGAGCATTCAGTAATGCTTGAATTATTCTAACAACAATCCTCATTTTCGACCAACAAAGCATGTCGTGTGGCTCAAACAATTTAGTGAAATATGGGGTCCATCTTTAGCGAATGACAAAACGGTGGCAAGCGAGGAGCTTGCAGTCAGACTATTCACTAATGATTGAATTATTAACACATCAATGCTTTATTTAGACAAAAAGGCAAATCGAGTGGCTTGGAAAATCAGATGAAACGTCGTGTCAGTCATTAGGAATGATGAAATGGCGGCAAGCGAGAAGCTTGCAGTAAGAGCATTCACTAATAAATTATCGATGGGGCGGCGAGGGTTTGCCCCAATTGTGAGTGGAAAGCAACTGGTTCGCGCTGATTAGAAAAACATTTCAAAATGCATGCTGAATAGCATAAACAGTATTTTACCTGCAAAGTGCGAGAAAAAAAATTCACCATCCAAAATATTAAGCAAGGGATGACAGTGGCAGCTCAGGAATGCTACGAAATACTAAAAATTTCTCAATTTTTATTTGAGCGAAAATAAAATATGTGCGCTCTATTAATGTAGAATTAGATCCTCTAATTCTTTTGAAATAGTTTTTACGTAGGAGTCGTAATTTGTGAGCTCTACTACAGACATTCAATTTTGAAGTTACTTTAATTTTTCGAAAAGTTGGTCAAAATTGACATTTTTGACGGCCTGCGCCCTTGATGTTGAATTAATTTTAACTTTCAGGAGCTGATTCGACGCAGACGCAAACGTACCGTTTCAAAATTATTCGCAAAAACCCGAAAATGTGCCGAAATTTCGTGAGTTTTTGCATACTTGACGGTGTTTGGCCCATAAACATGAATCCTTCAGCTTTTGTAAACAAGTTGTGACCCAAATCCGCCCAATCCGGTGGCCCAAACCTTCCGCCTACTTAGATACCTTCAACCCTCGAGCGGCGCACACCCGTCGTCCCCAATTGATGTATCCAAACAACAATCTTCATTTTTGACAGAAACAATAAACGAAAAAGCATGTGTTGTGGGTCGAAAAATTAGGTGAAATATCGTGTCAATCTTTAGTGAATTACAAAACGGCGGTAAACGAGATACTTACGAGGTACTTACAGAAAGAGCATTCATTAATAATTTATGTATCCTCATTTTCGACAACAAAAAAAAGTATGCCGTGTGGCTCGAAAAATTGGGTGAAATATTGTGTCCATCATTAATGAATGATAAAACGGCGGCAAGCGAAAAACTTGCAGTAAGAGAATTCTCTAATGCTTGAAGTATCCACACAACTATCCTCATTTTCGACAAAAAAAAAAGCATGTCTTGTGGCTCGAAAAACTAGGTGAAATATCGTGTCCATCTTCAATGGATGATAAAACGGTGACAAGCGAGAAGCTTGCAGTAAGAGCATTCTCTAATGTTTGAAGTATCCACAAAACAATTATATTTTCGATAATATGCAAGTTTGGTCGCTCGAAAATTTTGGCGAGAAGTCGAGTCAAACATTAGGAATGATACAATGATGGTAAGCGAGAAACGTTCAATCAGAGCTTTCACTGAAGATTGATGTATCCAAGCAAAAATCATAATTTTCAACGCAAAAGCATATCGTGTGGCTCGGAAAATTAGGTGAAATAGCGTGTCCATCATTAATGAATGCTGAAACGATATCAAACGAGAACTTTTCAGTCATAGCATTCACTATTCAGTAATTATTTATGTATCCACGAAACAATATTTATTTTCGATAATATCCATGTTGTGTCACCCGGAAATTTTGGCGAAACGTTGGGTCAGTTATTAATGAATTGTAACACATGTGTAATATGAAGGCGAAGAAGAATACCTAAAACACATGTGTGGGTTCAAAAGCTTTATAGAACTTCCCAAGTTGGTACTAGTATGTACCTACAGATTACGGAGGTCCGTCGGGCCTCCGAATAGCTCTGAACTCTGATGAAATCCCCTAAGATTTGAAGAGCACGTTAACAGGTTGATCGTTACCCTCTTCAACGACTGCGATAAACGTAAAGGGTCCTCGCCTTCCAGAGGACTCGTGTTCCAAGGCTTTTTTTTCACCCACAAGACGAGATGAGGTTTGCAAGAATCCGCTCGTAATACGCCTACTGAATCGCAAGCAGGCTGCTACGACCCAAGATGAAATGGCCGATTACGGAAACTACGGAAAATCAACCACTGAGACTCTTGATTTTTTTCTTGAGTTTTTGCAACGCTGAGTCGTAGTCGAGTGGGAGGAACTACAAATAGAAATGCAGCATTGCGCATGCGCGAAAAATGCAAACGGTTTCTTATTTCTTAATTTCAAGGGACGAGCCCAATTACATTCTATAAAATCAGTATGTAATTTCAACCAGAGGAATCATGAATATGAAATGACTATAAAGTGGATATAAAAATGATAAAGGTAAGGTACAATGAAAGTTACAGAGTAAAAAGAAGCAATATCTCAAGAACAATTGTAAAAAGAACTGTCTCTAAGTATAAATGATAGGGGATGAGGAAATTTGTGATTTTAACGAGGCTAGGGAGGAGAAAAAAAAATCGAAATCGGGGTTCACAGTCAGGAAGAGGTTTGCACTACGAGGAATTCTGCGTAGGGGTTGGCTTCTCTGGTAGTTGGTAGGAGAAAAAGGGACGTAAAACAGCACTTGCGAGCGGGTAGAGGTTTGCTGTGCAACAAGGTTGATCTTAGACAGAAGCGTAGGGCAGTCGATTTGGTTATTTAATAGCTTGAAAAGCAACGTGAGATCGGCTGAGCCACGACGCTTCTCCAGGGACTCCAGGCAGCACCGCTCACGAATAAAGTCGTAATCAACATCGGCTGAGGGGATACCCATCTTGAAAGCAACAAATCGTAAGAATTTGTTCTGGACTCGCTCAAGCCGGTACTTGTGCACAGCGTATGACGGGCACCAGACAGAAGATGCATACTCCAGTATTGGAAGAACCAGGGCTTTGTAGACCGTCACGATAGCAGGTATACTTGTGAATTCCCTTGTGTTCCTTTTCAGGAAACCAAGAGTGCGCATAGCTCGGTTAGCAAGCCCCTCTATATGCCGTGAAAAACACATCTGTTCGTCGAAAAGCACGCCCAGATCAACCATCTCACTCGACCTTCGCAGGGGAGCATCGCCAAGAATGTAGTTAAAAACGAAAGGCTGGGCCTTGCGGTGAAAGGTAACAACCGAACATTTAGCCGGGTTAAGGTGAAGGTGATTTAGCGAGCACCACTCCTCCAACCGAAAGATTGCACGCTGAAGGGTCTCATAGTCAAACGGAGAATTTATCTGACTGAAAATCTTCAGGTCGCTGGCAAAGAGAAGACATCTGACGTGAGGTCCAAATATCTCAACGACACTGTTTATCATAAGGAGGAAGCATAGGGGACCCAAATGGCTTCCCTGTGGAATACCCGAAGAAGCAGTAAAACGGTTAGTGGTCTATTCGTTGTACGAATAGAAAAATCCTTTCGGAGCTCAAGGGAAGCCGAATACAGCTCCGAATACGCATGTAACCTTCCATGACGATAACCTATAATCAATTTTTTATTCCTATTTCAAGGTGGCATGACATGGACATCGTAATATTTGTGATTTTCAAAAAAGGTGGTTGCTTTGTAGGATTCATCCTCACTTAAATTATGCTGATACTTTATAATGAATTCTAAAGCTTCACGATCTACCATCAGTCCGATTTCGGTAGAGGGTATTTGGGTAGGTGCAAGTCTCAGGATGACATGGCTTATTGAGGGATGATACATTTTTCACGTAATCCACACGTGTCATTTGGCCCGAGACGCACTCCTTTATTTTGGTCAAATTGTCGACCACTTCGTTGCGAGGATGGAGTGGCTCATGGATACTATTCATAGCAAACTATAGTGTCAGTTTGAGTGTCCAAAAGAGCTTCAATAAATATGAAAATTTTTGGATGAGGCATGTGAACTTGCTTATTAAACGAAAGATACTGAAACGGAAGTTAGTTTTCAAGTATTGCAGGAATTTTAGTCAACTATAACAAGGAGGTGATGGAAATGAAGTAGTTACCGCTTCAAAGGGTAAAGACGATTTACCTGCTACACCAAGGGGATATCCTGAAAGCTGAACAGCCCAGAAACTATCCCAAGATATGGCATTTGCAAGAATCAAGAAGTAGGAACTACCCACGTCCATCACACAACTCATAACCAAAGATGATATGATGAAGATGGAATGGGAGAGTTGACAAGCCTTTCACTGATGAAGAAGATCTTTAGGGACTGAGCACTAGTTGAACCTCTTAAATTGGGAGAGTTGACCTGAACCCGAACATTCAATACCTCCGTGCTGCGCTCTCCCTCAAACTTCCCATGTTTTCGGATCCCCATTTGATTTTAGCATATTCGACTAAAAAACCAACTGTAAACAGAAAGGAGGCGAGCGAAAAGGCTGAACACATAAAACACGGAGAATATGAACGGTTTTGATTGACGCGGCGAAGTGTCAATTTTTGTTTAGCCAAGGGCCCTCCCTCTAGGAAAATCTTTTCTCCCTGGATCGGCTCCAAAAACAACTAAATATCGGGCAGGTTTCCAGATGGAGATAATAATAAAAATATTTCGAATAAATAAATCGCGTTTCTGCAAGCCTCGAAGCCGATTATAGACAAGCTTCCCGATCGTTATTTCTTTTTTTAGACCTTGGTAGCTGAGAATAATTTTCCAGTTATATACTTCGGGGTTGTACCCAAACAGTACTGAGGTTATTAAAAAGAGCTTCCTAAATGAATTAATACAATTTAAGAGATGTTTAGAATGTTGTTATCAACCAAAAAGTGGTACTAATTATTACTAATTCTCTTATACTGAATAATGACAAAACCCAAGATTTGTTGTTCAACTTAAATGAGCCTATTGAAAATCATCAATTTTGGTTTCATGTCTGTCTGTCTGTCGGATATCTGTCAGTCCGTTTGTCTGTGGTAAATCCTTGTCACGCCCAAAACTACTCGTATACCCAATTTCAGTCCGATTTCGATGAAATTTGGCGGGTTAGCGCCTAGACGGTCCCCATTATTTTTAAAGCCGTCGAATTAACAGTAACTTGAGCGCATGCGCAAACGTAAATTTCTCATAACGTCGATTTCTTTCCATCTGTTGGTCCGATTTCGTTCAAACTCGGTAGGTAATTGGGTACATCTTCTAGAAAAATGCGCTATAAATTATATCTCAATTGGTAGAGTAATAACTGTTGCGCATGCGCGAAATGAACAAATATCAGTTGACACAGGCAAAATTCCGAGTCTAATGGAACGATTTTGATGAAATTCTCAGGGATTGTTCGGGATAGCTTCTGGAGGGTTCCCTATAACTTTCATTGCCGTCGCATGATTAGAAGTCTGCGCGCATGCGTAAACGTTAATTTCTTATCATGTCGATATCTTATCATCCATTAGACCGATTCCGTTCAAATTCGGGGAGAAGATAGACATATTCTTTAACAAAATTCCCTATGAATTATTTCTTATGAATTATAGCGCATGGGCAAAATTGATCGACACTTACAAAACCCCGCGACTAATGGACCGATTTTTATGAAATTTTTAAGGATTGTGCGGTATAACTCCTAGACGTTCCCCTATAAATTCCATTGTCGTTGGAGTAATAGTACTCTGTGCGCATGCGCAAATGATGATTTGTTATAACGTCGACTTATTAATAATTTCGACTTACTTACTTAAAGCACTTACGTACTTCAACTAATTCTTTACGTCCATGTTACAACGTGTGAGGAAGCTATACTGCCCAGCCAACTTAGCAGGAGTTTTGCTTTGAGGACAAACGTTGCTTTCCTACCTTCAGTTTTCGGTAAAAAGGAAGCAAAACAATTAATAATAAATTAAGAAACAAATATTCCCATCCTTCACGAATTTTGTGGTAAATGAAGACCATTCGACCGATTTGGTTATCACCTTCGATACCTTCCACGATGTTTTTTAGAGTTTCTATTACAAAGTTCAGAGTACAAACGTTTCGAAGGAATTAGCATTGTGGTAGCTCGAAAACGTTTGAAAACGTTTTCGTACACTACAATCAAAAAGCACAATTTCATACCTAGAAATTTGAATGGAACCAAAGTGGAACTCCATCCACCCGAGCAACAACAGTCAACATTTATTGGGCCTAAGGTGGAAACAAACATAGCCGGAATGAACTGTTTCGTTATTTCCCGCATATTTTTGGTGATTTCTCCGGGAATCCAGTATCTTTTTGACATTTTGATAGTACCATCCTGTTCTACGGGTCCAGGAATGTAACTTTGTCACTGCAATACGAAGTGCTCTCGATCAAATATTAATGTGGCATGGTGAGGAAACTATACTGCCCACTTGGCAGACGGTTTTTCGTCGGTTTTTCTAGTCCACGAGGTTTCAATCAAATTCCTTCAGAATGATTGCAGACTCCCAAGGAGCATTTTGCCGTTAACTTATGCAGTGGGGAGAGACTCCTTGGGCTCAACATATGGTCGGTTGTCGCAGGTTAACATTTTACTGCACTCTGCGTTCGGGGTTGAATAGGGCAGGAGTTTTAATATTCCACACGCAGCGTTTCCACAGCCGTCCTATGGGGGCTGTATTCACACTGAATAATGAATTTGTCCCAATACCCTTCGCCCCGGTTCCTCTCTGCGACTCCCTGGATAAAGAATACAGAATAGACAACTTTTACCAGATACGTGAAGCCCCAGCGACCTAGAAAGTAGAGCACAAGGAATTCCTGGAGAACTGAACAACGAAACTTCGTGCTTTCGTATTTGCTTTTGAGCCTACCGCATGACTTTACAAAAACTTTGCAAAGTTTCTTTATTTGGACAAATGACTGATAGGTCCATTTCTATAAAGCTTGGAATTATCCCTTCACAATTTTGAAACCATATTTAGTTATTTTTCCCCCTTTCACTTCATCAAATTAGCTATAATCCCCCGTCACTTTGCCGTAACCTTGTTTTCACTTAATTGATTGTACCTCCTGTCCCTTCCCTTTCTCTTGACCAATGAGATTCAATCTCCCTTCACCTGTGACTATAAAAGCTGTGTCCTTTCTAATGTGTCTTCAGTAATTGTTTGTTACTGATAATGGCCTAACCGTTGAAATCGATTTAACATTGTAACTCTTTATTTTTCGAGGAAATAGACAACGTTTTTCACTAACTTCCGTTTTGAAATGGGTTTCCACAACTTCTTCGCGAGTGATTTAGTTCGTATGTTATTTGGACGGGCGACACCCGACTCGATTCCAACTGGTGAAAGGGGGGTATTGCAATCGCCCGACTTGATCCCGCTACGCTTAGAGCGGTTCGACGACTCAGTCCCATTGGAACATGAAAGCGATAAGAGTACTCCGTACTACGTACTACATTGATTGAAAAAAGAGGCCTACCGAGTTAAAAGGAAGAGAACTCCCTGCCTTCCTAAAAGTAGGAGCAGCGTCATAACCACTCTCCAGGCAATGGATATCAAAAGTAGCAAAGGGGAAGATTTTTTGATTTATGCTTAAAATGAGTCTTCGGACATTGCAATTTTTTCATGTTGTCAGGTATGTACTTACGTGGATCTTTTAGATTCGTGCCTGCATTTAAAGACGACGAATCCGACACTGGGAGGTGGCTGAAATGAATTCCGGACTTCCACTGTTACAGCCGGAAGACGTTGGGGATGTATTTTGCGAATGGCTGTTGGATATGCCTGAAGAAAATGAAAAATGCACAGATTTAATAAACACCACGATATCAATCTGAATTTTGGCATTTTTCACGGAATTTTCCACAATTGGGACCGAGTCGGGACTTTCACTAGCGGGAGAGCGGACCGTCCTTTCCATTTCTAAGCGGGACTGAGTCGGGGAGGGCCTGGTCTCAGTCGGGTGTCGCCCATTTGGACAGTTATAATTATTACAAAACTCCACAAAAAAGTCCTTTTGCTTCCGAGTCAACCTTTTGTTTTCAGTTTTGGGAGAAAAAAATTTCTCCAAAATCAAAATTTCCACTCGCATTTTACGTTTTAGACCATTCTGAACAACTTTGGTTCCGTGTCTGTGTGTGTGTGTCGTGTGTCTGCAAATCCTTGTAACAAGCTTATTTTCTACAGTTTTCATCCGATTTGGATGACATTTTCAGGGGATGTGAGGGCTAGAGTGTAGACGGTCCCCTGTCAGTTTCATTGTTGCCAAATCAATATTTCACTCTGCGCATGTGCAAACGTAAATTCCATTATGCTCCATTTTTTCACGCCCTAGTCGTCCGATCTCGCTCAAATTTGGATGATAGTTGGGGGATGACGATTTGATCATCCCATATCAATCAACGACCTTGATTTCCGCTGTTGGGATCCGATTTCGATGAAATCGTCAGAGAATGCGCGGGCTAGAGTGTAGACGGTCCCCTGTCAGATGTTTGATTTCTCTTAAATTTGGATGATAGTTGGAAGAAGATGACTTGATTACCTCGTATCATTTTCTACAGGATTGTATCATTAATAGCTAATGCGCATGCGTCAATGTTAAATACTTGTAATGACCCTTTTGACATGGATATGTCTTTGCTCTGGGGGGTCAAACAAAAATTTCCGTCACGCAAAAGTTGATGTCACAATTTCAGTGTTTTTCACGTACAACCCAGCCATTGCTGGCGGAATGGAACTTCCACAGTTTTCATCGTACAAAAATCGTTCGCCACTCGTTGGAAAGCGCTTGATTTATGTGATAAATGTTCACATCTCAAGCTACCAATTTCCCCCTTCCTACGTACCTGGCTACATTCCTTAACTAAGTTGATTGGACTATTTATGAACAAATATTTTCGTTTGGCGGAAATTAAATTTTGCGATGACTCATTATTCAATTTGGCGAAATTTATTATTTAATATTTACTGTCAACTTCTTGTTATTGACATCATTTGGGGAGTTAATAAAATGTGGAGGAGAGTCTAGAAATGACCAATTATGCACCAATTTATAGGAAACATGTTCGGATGGAGACGAAGTAATTAGACTATAGGCCCTCGGTTACCTCCATAATATACATCCTTCGAATGAAATTGTTGAAACACTCAATGTGTTTTAGCTCACGCGTTTCACATAAGCTTGTCTACTGATTGGAAATATGCGTACCAATGCATTACCTAATTATTAATTAATTACCTCTAGGCAGGTTATTAATGCATCACAAGTTGGAAGCGTTGTTGTTTGACTTACCGTCACCTTCCTAATGTTATGATGCAAAAATAATCTGCAGGCGCGAGTCAGCTGATTTGCGTATGACATCATATTTGTACTAGACACGAATTAGTAGTTGCGCTCAACGAATTCGAATTTTTTCAAAAATAGTCTTTGGTTGAGCATAATTATTAATTTAGATGTCTTCAAGTAGTAACAACGCGAAAGGAGGAACTGGGAGAAAACGGAAGTGCGAACTCAAAAAACCGCTACACCCAGAACCTTCAATGTGCGTAAATTCTCCTATAACCGGTGGCAATTCAATCGGCCAGCTTGACCAGGATATTAATGTGTTTCCAAGTGCAAACAACCCCGCGATTTGGGAATTTCCCAATAAGAAGATACAACCAGAACCATCAGTGTCCGTTAATTCTCCTATAACCGGTGACAATTCAATCGGCCTGCTTGACGAGGATATTAATTTGTTTCAAAGTGCAAACAACCCCGCGATTTGGGAAATTCCCGATAAGAAAATCGTTCCGGTTGATATGCTGCAAAATTTGAAGAATCAGTGGGCACGTGCAGAAGTCATCTACAACAAAGAATGCTTGGCATGAGGAACACTCAAACCGGCTGGAGGAACTAAAAAAAAAAAATAAAAATAAATAAATAAATAAAATGAAAAATCAGGCTATCATGAACATAAAAATGATAGCGTCTGTATTGGAGAAATAACTTTAATAGTATGTATAGTAAGCTTTTTGTGCCTCCAAGAATAATAAAATAAATTCGTTATCCTACACTTCGTCGCCTACAGTCCTAAGTTAAAGGATTTGTTTACAACTCTCGAGGACAACCGCTATGAATTCCCCAATCGAAGACGTATCCATGTAACATGGTATCTGCTTGTATAAAGCAGATAGTGCAACTCGTTTACGTGTTTTTCCGCAGTTTTCAACCGATTTTGATGAAATTTTCAGCGAATGAGCTTGAGTTTAGGTTGTGGATGGTCCCGTACCTATTTTATTGTTCTCAACTCATCATTTCATTCTGCGCTTGCACAAAATACTTACGCATTCATTGTCCTCTGAACATTTTAGATTCAGTAATATTATTGGTTTCAATATACTTTCCTAATAACGAAACTCACAAGCCCAAATAGTTACTGTCCCTTGTTATAGCCGTCGTTAACTGTTAACTGTGACGACTAAATTGTGCACCTAACTATTAACAACTTGAATGTACCTACGTAATAATTATTCATAAGAAACAACTTAATGATGTACATAATCATCTAACTAGCACCTCATTATATTTATTCCCGCATCGTTTCATTTCAGCGGCGATTCTAATATTCTATGTACATTCATGGCCGACGCTTTCCGTATTTTGACCGCCATACAGCTGCTGAGAGTACGTAAAGTTTAATCCACATTTGGAAGGGTGATTGCTGCTTTTCGTATTATTCCGTATTAGTGAGAAATGTGTGGGGCGCAGTAACACTTTGGAATCTTCAGTAGATAGCTGAGCATCGCAAACTAACTTTTTTTGGATCAGAATTTATAGAGAAAGAAATTGATAGCTTCTGGATTCAGTTGAGCGTAGATCCGGTTTTACAATTGACTAACCTTAGTTGAGTGGTGTAACAATGAGCGTTACCCATGAGTGCGAAAATGTATTTTAGCTATTTATAAAAGAAAGAAGATGCCACCCTAAGAAATTTGGCATCAACGGCACCTCCCCCCTGGGTGGGACCCCCTGAATACCAGTGTGTCGTCACCAGCAAACTGAAAAATCATAGAAAGAAAACTTCTTAACGTAGGAGAGTGCGGAAGGTATAAAATTTCTTAGAATTGAAAGTTTTTTTCACTTTAAAGTATAAAATTAAAAACGTGGGTAACGCTCACTGGATATATTTATTTAGTTCTCAGGTGTTGCAGGTGTTCGAAACTTTTGTTCAAAGAACCTACTTCAGTTTGGCTATCGTCACCATACAAATATTAGTAATAATAAATAGGTAGATAGATTTATTTCAATAAAGACACATAAATATGATGATAATACAAAAGTAGAACTAGGCTACTACTAATTTTCTAACGGTAGGCTTGGCCCGTGCTGTTGGGTATGGTCTAGGCGATTTGCCCATAATTTCAAACATAGCACGTTGACATAACAAGGAAATTGCAAACCATTAATTGCCAAAAAACGTATTCTAAATAATAACCTGCTATTCACAAGGGAATTTTTAGCTTATTTGAAGTTTAAATCGATTTTTTAGCACATTTTAAATTGGTAACATTTCAAAAAAATTTCTGCAAAGATCACTAAAATGGCTAAAAATTGTTTAATTAATTAATTTTTTTTAGCAGAATATTGCTCAAATAAATTTTATTAACTATAAAATAGAACATTAAAAAATTGATGTACAAAATAAATGACGTAGGTATATGTTACGTTAAGCGCTACTGAGTTAGGAAGAAAGGATTTTTATTTTGCTTTCATACGAATGGAGTTCACGATACTTTGCGGATTGTAATTATCTCAACTTTTTGTGTGGTTTCCCCTCAAAAATCACTACATGTGTTATAAAATGCTGCCCAAGAAAAACGGGTTTATGCAGCACTCAAGCAACTATAATCTTGGAAATGAGAAAGTTAGAGCTTTCTTAATCATGAGCTTTAGGCTATTTGTTCGAGTAATTACGAAGGTATTTTGTTTTATAGTTTTTTGAAAAGATTAAGAGCTGAGAGGCTGTTACGTTTACCATCTCGGAGGGGTTTATGGGCAGTAAAACGGGAGTGGGGTTAAGTACTGAGGCCTTTACGGCATTATATTTAGGCCTAACGGAAATAACAATTACACATTTTAGTTTTTTTTATTTTCAAACATTAATCTTTGTAATCGATCAAGAAAACATTTCTTGCTTTACGTTTTAAATAGAGTTGCCAATACCTTAGATCGTGCTCTGCTGACAAGATCCTCGAGAGCCTCAAAGTGGGTTCAGTCATTGAAGTCATCCCTCTTAAGTTACGAACTTCATGTTTTTGGGTTTTCCGTTGGGTAAATTATCAACAAGTACGAACAAGTATTGATCTCTATGACAATGAACAGGATCTTACCTGATAATCATCTGTGGAGGCAGCACTTCACGCAATGTTCACGAGAAAACAGCTGTGATCAGGAACAATACTGCAAAGAAGTAGTCTTGAAACTCAGGTTTCAGATTTAAAATATGTGAAATAATATTGAAAACAAGGCTCTAATCGACCAAATAGAGCCTATGCCCAAAAGAACGAATTTTTCAGACGGAGGTGGACTTCAGATAGCACATTGGGTTTCTACGCGACTTGAAACGTAAAATAACCAAGTTTGAGGGGGTTTTCAAAAAACCTAGCCGCAACATCAACATAATGGTAATGGAACATTTGAAGAAAAAAACTGTTATTATTTACTGCACCAGTATTCGAGTATTTTTGAGGTGACCAGTAATGTTACTTTTACAGGAAGGTTAGGCTGGTGTCGTATGCCTTTAGGTCCCCAAACGGGTAACGTTAAATGAGCCATTCTGACGTACGACGTTGCTAACGTCCCCTTAAGGTCACGTACTCTTGGATACGTCCCTGGACTATCAAGCGTCTTGATCAAATTGATTGTATCAAGCGTGATTGATAGTTTAGAAACCCGTTTGACGCTTGAAGCTATAATTGACGGCGATTGATAAAAAGTTTGAATGACTCAAGCGGATGGTCAAGCCGCTTGATAGTCTAGGGCAATTTTCACCAAGCATTGCGTCAGTCAAGCGGTGGAAGGCATGGCGTCCACTCCGGAAAGTGCGGTTCCCGAAAACTCGGAGCGGGAGTTCATCAGTTTATTGATTGATTTATATCGTGATTGTCCGGAATTGTGGAAAGTGAAGAGTAAAGATTATCTCGTGGGGGTATTGAAAAAGATAAAACCCGATTTCAGTGGGAAACACTTCTTTTTGTGGTTCCTCCACTTCACAGCAAACAATGTTGAGGCCAGGAAGTTCAAATCTAAATTTGACACCATTACGCTCCACACTCCTCCACTTCTCAGCTTCGACTGATGAGAGTTTTGATCAAAAGAATTGAAGTGAAGTACGCTTGAAGCGCTCATCAATCGGAGCCTCAAGCATTTGATCAAGCCGCTTGATAGTGTATAGCCTCCTTTAGGGTGACGTTAAGGGCACGTTAGTGGTCACCAAGAACTCTCTATAGATGGCATGATGACGTTTTAACTGGTATACCCTATATTTCAGAAGTTTAACTTACTTTTCATGTCATAAATCATTCTTCTTCGTTTTACTTGTTTTTCTTCTTTAAACTTTATTCGGGCTGTCGTGTTGACAGAGCATGCCGACGGGGTCGGGGGCGATGCTGCGGTCGCGGCGGAGCGGCGTCAGCGTCAAGCCCAACCGCGTCCTCGACAAAGGCTCCTCCCGCGGCATGATCTACGAGAACGAAGAGCTCCGACTCCGCAACATCAACTTCAACGAGGAGCTCGATAAACGTAAGTAAACTTGATAGTAACTATAGAGAGTAATGAGTGTGCAGATGCAAGGAGAGTCATGGGTGATAACTCCATTGATGTGTTGCCGCATTGAGGATCAAAGCTTCTACATGCAACATAAAGCCAATTACATCTGGTATGAGCAATGGCAGGGTGAGGTCACTGTTCTGCGTGGTGTCCTTCAGGACTTGAGCCCGGTGGGCCCTTTTGTAACCGTACTTCCAAGGAGGGACCGAATAGAGGCATATGATTTTCAATGCATTACTTCAAACATTTAAATGAAGGATACTAGACTACAAGATGATAGCATTTCCCTTGACCTTCTTTATAAGAAAATGGCTAAGATGGGAATTAGATCGGGTACATTGGCGTGGTTCAGCAGCTATTTGAGTAACCGTCAGCAAATTGTCAAAATAAATGGCGTAAAAAGCGACAAAATAGAACTAAGTGGGTGGGGCGTGCCGCAGGGAACCAGTGCTCTTCCCAATCTGTATAAATGGTTTGGGTGAGTTGGCCATTCCGGGAATTCAGATACTGTTTGCAGATGATACAGTGCTGTATTTTAATGGGAACACATGGGATGAAACGTTTTCTAAGGCAAATGTTGGGTTACGTAATAGTTTTTGTGGTTAAATGTTAATAAACTTAGTCTGAATGTTAGAAAGTCTCAGTATGTGGCGTTTGCTTTGAATTCTACGGGTGTCCCGTCTAATTGTGACCTTAAATTACACATTGATAAATGCTCACTCAAAAACTGTAAGGTAACATGTAAGACTTTGGACATGACCGATTGCGTTCGGTACCTTGGTGTCTGGTTTGACCAGCACATGAGATGGGAAAAGCAAATAAACCAAGTATCCCAGATGCTACGGAAGAACATGTATTTGTTTGCCCGTTTAAAATCATTACTGACTTACTGTCTTCCTTGTTGGGGTGGAGCATATCAAACTACGCTCCCCCCATTAATGACAGCCCAAAAGGACATTGTGAGAATCATTTCTAGGAAAAATTCTCGAAAGCACACGATGCCTCTTTTTGAAAAATTTAAAATTTTGCCATTCTCCATGCTGAAAGAGCTGGCATTTGTAAGGCAATTTGTAAAATGTAAGCACTTTATTTACCCATCTCATGAAATTAGTACTAGGTTTAAAACAAACAGTAACATTGTAGTCCCCCATAACACCACAACACAAAGTTGGGGAAGTGTGGTGGTCGGGGTACCACAAGGATCAATTAACTCAGCACTGCTATTCATTATCTTTATAAATGGGATATCCAGCTGTTTTCAGAATTGTCGATATATATTCTATGCTGATGATTTACAAATTTACCTCGAAGCTGACGTGAATACTATTGGTCATAGTATTGAGTTAATAAATCAAGACCTGCAGAGATTAGTTGGTTGGTGTGATGATCATTTACTGAGTATCAATCCGCAAAAAAGTAACGTAATGGTACTCAAAGATTTTGGACAGGATAGATCGTGTAGCTCTTCCGAAGATTGAAATAGATGCAGACACTTCAGATTTCGTAGGCAACATAAAAAACTTAGGAGTTGAAATTTATGATAGACTTAAATGGGATAATCATGTGTCGTCTGTATGTGCCAAGGTGTACAAGGGTTTGTATCAATTTCGACGTCTTGCCCATCATCTTCCACAAGATGTAAATAAGAAATTAGTCCAAGCTATGTTATTTCCCATGTTAGACTATGCTTCAGTTGCGTATTGTGATTTGAGTGCTGAAAAATGTGATACTCTTCAAAGAGCTCAAAATGCTTGTGTTAGGTATATTTTCAACTTTCCAAGGTGGGAACATGTAACCCCCTTAATAAAAAGCTTGGATGGCTGAAAATTCGAGAATGGCGAAGATACAGAATAAGTACTCTTCTGTTTAAAGTATTAAAGACGAATAGGCCAGGTTACTTGAGATCGAAGTTTAAGTACCAAGCGGACGCACATACTAGAGATACGAGGAATGCATCCACCACTTTACTCTGCCCTCAGCAAAGAACAGTATTATACAGTAAATCGTTTGAAGTGAGAGCAATAAGTCTTCATAATGAAACGCCTGAACTATTTGATACTAATAGTTCTAATGCTAATTTTAAGAACAAATACAAAGAAAAATTGTTATCTCTTTATAATGAATAACCAACTTGTACGAGTGCGTAATCACTGTCGTTATTTATGATTTGTTTAATACAAGAATTTTATTATTTTACTGATGAATTTTTATAAAAATTATGTACTTCTATATTGTAATGTTATTGACTGACATTTTTCTACTGAATTTATAAATGTTTATTTCTGTAGAATTGTAAGAGAGGGCCTCATGGCCCTAAATTGTACAGATATATAATAAAACAGTCAAACAGTTGCCGACGACATTCGATTGTATTTATCGGCACCCCTTGATGAGTTGGAAAAGGCAGTTCGGCTGGTTAATAAAATTGGTGCGTTGGGCACGGCATGACCATCAATGCAAACAAATGCACAGCAATGTTGATTGCATACCCCCGCCTCATGACAAGCATTCGTTATGAATTTATCCCAAAGGTAGTTATATGTGGTCCAGTTCTGGACTTTGTTGACAAAGTGAAGAACTTGGGAGTTTGGTTTACACCAACACTGTCTTGGAAGGAGCAAGTTATTAGCGTTACAGTAGCGAAGTATAGTTACAGTAGCGATCCTATCCGAGAAGTTTATAAGTTCGCATACCCATTGAACTACGATAAAATGTTACTCAGATTCCGTGTAATGCAAACCCAGGGAACAATAGAAGGTTGTGGAGACAATACGAGAATTTCGCTGGGAGGCGGGAGTCACGGAGGCCTACGGTGTTACAGGGTCAGTAGAGGGTTAACACAACACAATATCATGGCGCATAATATTATGCAAATAGGTGTTTCTGTAACGCTGGGCTCAGCTGTTACCCGCAGTGGTCCCTTTATCTCCAGTAATCGGGTGCAAGTGACATCGCAATCAGAACGCCACTCCTCTAGAGGTCACTAAATTCCATACCGAGAAGGTATTTCAAACGGAAGTGACCTTCATAAACAACTCAAGGTGTTTTCATTAGGATTCCGAGATAATTAGGATAAATTAGGATTAAAAGTGCCGAAGAAAAACAATCATACATCTGTAAAACATACATTTGTGATTCAAATTGATTAGCATGCACGGAAAATATCATATTTTATGGCAAACAACCTTTTAGCGACTATTAAAACAGGTCCAAAAAATTTAAAATACACATTTTATCGAATTTTCGTAGAAAATGATGCTATCGCAATGGTTCGAAAATTTTAAAATCAAAATTTTGGAAAAATGTCTTCATTGAAATCCGTTTTGAGACATTCTGAAACGAATCCTAGAGTTTAACGCTTTTTCATATGTATGTATGTGTGTGTGTGTTTGTGTGTTTGTGTGTGTGTGTGCCATCCCATTCTTGCGCCAAAAAATCAAGCTTTCCTATCGAAAGAATGAGTTTGTTGGGCAAAACTTTTTGAGCACATTAAATTGGTCACATTTCAAAAAATGTGCTGAAAAAATCACCAAAAATTGCTAAAAACGGCTACAATTTTTTACATTTATAATTTTTAGCAGAACATTGCTCAAATAAAGTTTATTAAATTTAAAATAGAACATTGAAAAAATTATGTACAAAATTAGGTTGAAAAAATGTACCTACTTAAATTTCATTAAAATTTGCTATAAAATCGATAAAAACTGCAAAAATGCTAAAAATCCAAAATCACTTTTTTAACAGCAGATCACTATTTAGAATAATGTTGTTGTTTTAAAAATAATAGTTAACAATTTTTTGCCCTCGAAAAGCTCAAATTTCAAAACAGTTCAACTAACATAGTACGATAATTTACGAAAATTCGCTCATGCGATCATGCTGCATGACTGAAACTTTTTTTTTTTTTCATTTATTTATTTATTTTATTTTTGTTTTTTGCAATTTTAAGTGATTCATTCAAAACATTTTTTTAAATTGGCTAAGCAATTTATAGTGGTCAAAAAGTCCTGCCCAACAGAATCATACTTTCTTTTTGAATGCCTGATTTTTGGCAAAAGATCGGATTTTTTATCACAATCCTAAGAAGAACACTATAGTCTGGAATGATGCATAGGTATATAAATGTGGATGAATGAAATCAAAAATCTGAATGAATCAAAACGAATATCCTTGAAGATGATATTGGGAAATTTTAATTTTATATTTTTTTGAGCCGATGCTATTATCTACGAAAATTTGCTAACATCCACGCTCACCAGTTCGTTCTGTTTATGGAGACTGTATGCCTGGCTTACGGAATTATCAAATTTTGGGCATTTCTGGCGCCATAGACATGGGATTTTAGAAAACTTCTACAAATATATTCAGTTTCAAAGTTTCAATACAGATTGCATCAGAGAAATTTGAATTTTTATTCGAAGAGGATATGTACGAGTACCTATGTAAATATTATAAGGTTTCATAGGAAGCGAACCAAAGATGTTATTCAAGTAGGAAGGTTCCTAAGTAACTATTTCAACAAAATTACACGCATAGTTGTCGCAAATATTGTCACTTCAGGCACTAAAATAATCACTGTTAATCTTGCTAATAATAATGAATAACCCACCATCTAGGTAGGTAGGTAGTAGGAAGGTGGGTACTCAATGTTAGATCATTGTCATGACCTATATAATTTCGCTGGTACACCTCCTTACTCCTGAACCCACTCTTTTCTGGAGACCTGTTTCTCTCGAAGGTCGAACAGGGGAAGCACGACAGCCGTGATCGTATAGTGGTTAGTACTTTGCGTTGTGGCCGCAACAACCCAGGTTCGAATCCTGGTCACGGCAACCCCAATTTTTTTGCTCCGTCTCACGATGTGTAGTCCTACGAAGAAGACCTTACCACCAAGATCATATCTAATGTAAACATTTTGTTCATTCCATGTAATAATATAATGTTGGATCCAATGTTTGATAAAGTCTTCAGTTCTAGAATATTTATAGTGTTTTTCCATCATGTTATAAGCAAGTTTGTAACCTTGATCAGAAAGTCTTTGTTGAATATCCACTACGTAACATATAATAATAATAAAACAAGATACATGAAAATTACTCATAAAATCAATTAGATTTTAGTGCTTCCTGAGCCGCTCAGAATATTAATTCTGTGACATAGGTGGTAGGTAGGTTAGCTACATCATTCGTATCGATACGATCATGTTGTTGAGATAAAAGAAAAAAATAAGTTAGCTTTTTTAATGGTAACCGCTCTATACTTACTCGGAACAAGCCAGGAAACAAGGTCCGAAGCAGAAAAGACCCGCAAACAATTTTTTCCCCAGTCAAAAATAAATAAAAACTGCAAAAAATGCCTTTTTTCCCATCACTAATTTGGACTGATTTCTTGAATATCAAAAGAAATACATTTTCTGCGCTTTCAATAATGGCGGCATCGTGTTCCGCGATACCGAAAACATAGGAATAGAATATAAAAAGTGTCCAGACGAATGTCCTAACCGCCATTTAGTCCTAAGCTTCTAGTGTTCTAAAATCGATAATTTAATTACCAAAAAACGGGTTTGGGAGACCTCAAGGGTCCGGAGTGAAATTTTCAGGAGTTGTTCCTCGCATCTGATGCAATCATCTGAGCTTTGAGCCCCTCAAAAATTCGAACTTTCGTTTTTTTCGTTGTCAGTCTACTATACACCATGTCTTTGGCACCATCTATGTACCCATGCAAAATATTCAAAAAAATCAAAGTCGTGCTTCAGGGTGTTTTTGAGGGTGTTGAATCTGAATCCGAAGTCCATTTTTCATGTAGAGGTACGGCCATTGTTTTTAAAGTACGGCGCTTGCATTTTTGAAAAAATCGCTAAAGTTCCTGGAAAATTTATGTTCGATTAGAAGGTGCTGTTCTTGTAGGAAATTTAACGCTGGACACTCCTATAACTCACATGATGGGTCCGAAATGCCTCCCTAACGTTCCTTTTGCCTAAAAACTACCAAAAAAAGACGTGGTTTCCCACCGATTATTAACGATTTTCTGAAGTTTAAAAAAAAAAAAATTTCACTTGGCGACCTGAAAAAAATTGTGCTATTACTTGGACTATTTCTGTGTCGAATGAGACCAACAGCAGCTCTGGATGTGTGTTGCATGATTTTTTCGATTTGTTTAACTTCTGACCGGGAGGGTCAAAAATACTTAATTTTACTTTTTTTTTTTTTTTTAAATCAAATTGCACTATTCTTATAGAAACTCTTAATGCTGATCTCACCAACAGCACAAATGATGGTCTAAAACGCCTCCACACCTTTTTTTTTTTGTGTGAATGTACCGAGAAAAATAAGTTGTCAGAAAATGATAAAAAATACTTTTTTCGGCAGTTTTTTTTTTTACGTAAAATAGCATTGAGGAGGCGGTTTACACCATCATTTTGGGTGTAGACGTGATCATCATTAAATCTCCTATTTGATAATTTGATAACAAAAAACTGAAAAATTAACAATATGGTGTTTGTGCAAGGAGCGTAGCGAATCAAAACGGAAGTTAGTCAGAAAAAATTCGAAAAATATGAATTGTTTAATTTTAAGTCTGTTTGTATCGGTTCATAGGAAAAAGGTAAAGTTTCCAATCTGGTTAGGGATGATGTAACTTTAAAACAAAACATAGGATAAGTATACCTTATTGTGGGGAAATTTCTGATAATATCGGCATATTCTATCATCGAGGGATTGCAAAGTGGGTTTTAAAGCTGGAAATAGTAGAGCATTACTAGGTTCCGTTGACAAAAATCAATGTTCAGGATAAAAGTGGGGTTTGTAAAACACCATGTTCTTATGGCTACTAATATTGCTGTCAAACTGATGAAAAATACAGGGAAAGAATATACGAGCATCAGGATTTCAGGGAAAATTAGAGCAAGTCTACATTTGCAGTACATCTTAATGAATCCAATCATAGTTACAATTTTGATTTGGCAGACAGTTTGTAGAATTTCTTCGTTTTTGTGATGAAAGAACTTTAAAAATTCGAAATTATCAAAGTGACAGATCTGGTAAATTTTTAAATGAGGATATCCCTTTCAGCATATTTCACCATTGATAAGTCCATTTCTATAAAGCTTGGAATAATTCCTTCTCACTGTTGAAACCATATTAATTAATTCTTCCTCTCAACTTGGCTTGCTTCAAAACGGATTTCAATGAAGGAATTTTTCAAAAATTCTGATTTTAAAATTTTCATTTTCTAAGAAAATTTGCAATAACATCAGATAAACATTTTCATACAGATTCTGTGAATAATAACGGATTTTTGTAATTAATAACATATTTCCTGTGTTTGAGAATTCATCCTTAATCATACTCAGTGATTATGATGTTAATCATACTCTGTGACTATTTTACTCGTAATCCCTAATTATGATTTTAACCTTACTCTGCTCTTATGATTTTACTCATATTCTTATGTGTGAATACGAATTTAATCTTATTCATAATTAAAGAAACATATTCATGTAATTAAAAAATCTTAATCATATTCTTGAGTAAGATTTTGCCCAACTCTGCTGTGGGGGTTTGTGGGGAATGAAACGCCCGGGACACTGGCACAGGGGTTAGAATGAGGCCAGGCATGGAGCTTCAGACTAAACGCCATCACTCCTAGACATTGCCTGGTTTAGCCTATCCTGCCATTCGTGGGCGCGAGCGGGTCGTTTCTGGAAAGTACCTTCTATAGAATATTCTACCCAAGAACCGACGTTTCCCAATGTTGTATCTTCTATGGATGTACGCCCTATCTCTTGCTTCAACCTGGACTATAAATGAAAAATCGGGTGTTTCCTCTTTTCACGGGATGTTCTCAATAAAATGAGCTTTCTCGCCTCAACGGAATCAGATGGCGCAACCTTCCTCGTGTTTTCATCGGAGAAATAGGGGGGGGGGGGGGGGGGGGGGGGCGCCGAGAAAGCTGTGGAACCTCGAAAATTGAGTAAATCGTAAAACGCACGTGCGCCGAAACTCAAGTCTTCTACAATGGCAAAGGTAAACCTTGGAAGGGCGGGATTGGCCGAGGCGAGCGGTTTGTTGGGGAGGCGGGGGGCAGTAAAAACCTCGTATTCCTTCGGAAAAGCCCCTCCGCTGCAGTCCACTTTCATTAGCCATTCTCTCCATCCTTTTTCAAAGTAATTTCCCTCTCTCTTGCTTCCTCTCGACCCCCACGTGCAGTAAACGTCATCACACGTTTCCCGTGTTCATTTGTTACTTCGCTTGTAAGTAATCGTGTGAGAGGATTCTGCTCCCCCAAACGAACTCTATCTTCATACCGTAGTTCGTAGCCTAACATAACAAAGTCCAGTCATGCAGCATTAGCCCATGAGCGAATTTTTTAAGAAATCTTCGACATTTCAGTCGCTATTGATCGTGTAGAGAAATTTTAGTTTATGATTTTGATAGACAAACATGGAATCAAATTATTAAAAATAATTAGGAGGTACTCATACTTTATTATTATTAAACTAATCTTTTGGATATAAAGACAAGTGTAGGTAAATAATCATAGATTTCGATGTCCAATGTGGTCAGTATTGAAGGCAGTTTAAATCTTAACAGTATACTATCATAACATCATCAAATCTTGACATAAAATAAAATAACATACCGACGTCATATGAAAGAAACGTATTTCCACAGCCAATCGATGATGAGGCTTTATATTACGAGTGATATAAAGTCAGTTGCATTCGTATCTAGTAACCCACAGCAAGAAATTGACAGACAAACTGTAGTCTCTGTTTCGAACAAATATTACCGATTTTTACAACTAGCGAACGGCATTATTTCGATTTTTGACTGATTTTTCAACTTTGAAATTTTTGAAAACTTGATACATATTCTTATAGGAAGTTTTACGCTGATTCCGAATATACCACATGTTAGTATGCTGAAAAAATTATTTCGCACAACAAATCGCAAAAAACAGGCTATTTTGAAATTTTTGACTACATTTTTGAAAATTTCAACCCGAAGATGTAATCCGATCATGCTGGCAAACGAACTTGAACTTTCGTTTTGTGTCCTTAACATTTTAAAAATTGTTTGAAGTTTCTAGCACAATTCTGCGGACAGTTATCGTCTGGAATGACACATAGATATATGCATACATACATACATTAAAAAATGTTCAATATGATTGAACTTCAGAAAAAAAAAGAAAAAACTTCAGAATATGATTCAGAATAGCCTGAAACGGATTTCTGCATAAAAATTTTTCAAAAATTCACATTCTACAAATTTTGAGGCGAGAGCAATAGCTTAATTTTCTTCAAAAATTCGCTAAAAACTGAACCAGATAGTGAAAATATCAGTAATGCAGCATTACCACATGAGCCTAATTATTTCGTATGACATTCAGTTTGTCTTTAATATTTATGTTTTACAGTTTGATCACTTCGTCTGCACAAACTTGTTCAAAGTTTCAGTCATGCAACATGATTGTGTGAGGGAATTTTATTATAATAGCTAGATATTTTATTTTTATCGCGAGTTATCTATTATACTAAGTCAAATTATTTTTAAATTGGAGCACTTTGAATCAAGAAATTGCTCACTACCAATTTCATGACAAAAAACTCGTTCTAAATAAAATTCTGTAATTCAAAAAAAGGTTTTAGGCTTTTAGCTTTTATTTGCGGTTTTTTTCGATTTTTTTTTAGCAAATATATTGAAATTTAAGTGCATTTCCCTTCATTATTCGGTGCATAAATTTTCAAATGTTCTAGTTTGTTGTTGATAAACTACTTTTGACTCAAATACTGTTAAAAATATAAATTTATCGATTTTTAGCGGCTTATGGCAAAAATGGCTAATTTTAGTGATTTTTTAGCACATTTTTGGTTCTAGGGAGTAGATGTGCGATGTGTCTTTTCCTTTTTCAGCCTCTGGTTCGGACGATCTGAAGAAGTTTCTTTGATAGCAGCTGCCAGTGGATTTGGATCGTTGTGGAGTATATGTGGAAGCTGACGTATATGATCTGTGCAATACCTCGAGTACTATTGGTATTTCAGTGTAACTATGTCGAAAAAAAAGAAGTTAGTGAAAAACGTTGTCTATTTAAACGAAAAATAAATGGGTTACACTGCTAAATCGATTTCGACGGTTAGGCCATCATCAGTAACAAACAATAACTGAAGATACATTAGAAAGGACACAGCTTCTTTTTAGTAGCAGGTGAAGGGAGATTGAATCCCATTGGTAAAGAGAAAGGAAAGGGGCAGGAGTTACAACCAATGAAGTGCAAACAAGGTGACGGGGATTATAGCTAATTAGATGAAGCGAAAGGGGGAAATAACTACCTAAATATGGTTTTCAAGCTTTATAAAAATAATTCCAAGCTTTATAAAAATGGACCTATTAGTGGTGAAATTAATATATTGAGGTATATCCTCATTTAAACATTTACCAGATCTGTCACTTTTGATAATTTCGAATTTTTCAAGTACATTCACATTCATACCTCCCTTCGGACAAAAATGAAGAAATTCTACAAACTGTCTACCTGTCAAATCAAAATTGTAACTATGCCGAGTGGAATTTCGGATGTACCACGGAGCTCTAGTAATTATCCACGATTCGCGGTTTTGGAATGTTTGTACTCGACGTACCTGAGAACTGGACGCACTGCCCCAGATTTGGCTACCGTATTCCCATGCAGGCTGGATCAGTACCAGGTACATTAGGCGTTTGGTGTCTAGTGATCGAGGAGACCGCTCTTCTTCTGCTTCCGAGTCTACCTATAGTATAGGTAGCGGAAGCAGTGTTTTCACTTTCGGGAGAAAACAATTTTTGGTCTCCAAAATCAAATTTTCCTGCTGCATTTTACGTTTAAGACCATTCTTAACAACTTTGGTTCCTTGTCTGTCTGTGTTCTGGACTGTGGTTCTGTCTGTGTGTGTCTGTCGTGTGTCCACCAATCCTTGTAACAAGCTTATTTCCCACAGTTTTCATTCAATTTGGATGAAATTTCCAGCGGATGTGCGGGCTAGGGATTAGGCGGACCCCTATTAGTTGCATCGTTCTAGACTCAATACCTCAATCTGCGCATGCGCAAACGTAAAATCAAACCATCATTTTCTCACGCCCTAGTTGTCCGATCTTGCTCAAATTTGGAGGATAGTTGGGAGATGGCAATTTGATCATCATATATAAATTTCAACATGGTTGTATCATTAATAGCTACTGCGCATGCGCCAATATGAAATTTTTGTAACAAGCTTATTTTCCACAGTTTTCATCCGATCTATATGAAATTTTCAGGAAATGTGCGGACTAGGGCATAGAAGGTCTCCTGTCAGTTTCATTGCTGCCAAATCAATACTTCACTCTGCGCATGTGCAAATGAAAATTCCATTTTACTCCTTTTTTTTCACGCCCTAGTCGTCCGATCATGCTCAAATTTGGATGATAGTTGGGGGAAGACGATTTGATTAGATAGTTGAAAAAAGATAATTTGATTTACCTCATATCGATTTCAACACGATTTTACCATTAATAGCTACTGCGCATGCGCCAGTGTGAAATACTTGTAATAAACTTAATTTCCACGGTTTTAATCCGATTTTGATTTAATTGTCAGCTAGTACGAGGTTTATGTTGGAGATGGTCCCGTACCCATTTCATTGTTTTCAACTCATCATCAGTTGCGCTTTTACAAACTTATTTTACATTGAGTATCATTTTTTCGTTTCTTAATTGACCAATTATGACATTTCACGCTACTTCTTGATTAACTTTTTTCCGCTATGGATTTTTTCAAGATCATTTTAAAAGTTTTCAATGATCTATAGCATTTCCAAGTCAAATTCAACCTTTTCCAAGTCAAATTCAACCTTTTCCAACTCAAATCCAACCTTTTCCAACACAAATTCAACCTTTTCCAAGTCAAATTCAACCCTTTCCAACTCAAATCCAACCTTTTCTAAAACAAATTCAACCTTTTCCAAAACAAATTCAACCTTTTCCAAGTCAAATTCAACCTTTTCACCATTATTAGGGAAATGACGAAAAATACGCACAAGCCCTAAATGTAGTACCAAATGCTTGTCTGTGATTGAGGACTGGGCTGAAAACAATACTCCAAACGCAGTAGGTAGGTACCTATACATAAAACAAAATCATGTTTTATATTTTAAAAAATCAACATTTCTTTGAAAGAAAAACTCTTCTCTCTTCTTTACATAATTAATATTTTAAAAGTCTTAAAATTAAAAATCTTACTTGTAGAAAGTCTATCTTCGATTTTTTTTTTTTTTTTTTTTTTCACTTAAAAAAATGTACAGGTAGGTACTTTTGTGAAATACGAGTAGGTACTTGTAATAAATTGACAAAAAATATGACATCAGTGGAGAGGCTGTCCAACTGACGCTTGAGGGAGCAGGAGCATCATATCCATAAAATAGTTAGTACAATCTGTAGCTGTAGTTGATGACACAGCCCGTGGAATCACATCGCACAGATCATGAGTTTGGCGTGGCTCACTCAGAATACCACGAGCAGCGGTTTTTATTTTCGAGAACGCATGTTCCACCGGGTTGAGGGTAGGCGAATACGGTTTTTTGTTAATTTCTCTTTTAATAAAACATGATTTTGTTTTATATATAGGTTCCCTACCTACTGCGTTTGGAGTATTGTTTTTAGCACAGTCCCCAATCACAGACAAGCATTTGGTACTACATTTAGGGATTGTGCGTATTTTTCGTCATTTGTTGGATTTGACTTGGAAAAGGTTGAATTTGAGTTGGAAAAGGTTGGATTTGACTTAGAAAAGATTGAATTTGACTTGGAAAAGGTTGAATTTGACTTGGAAATGCTATATACATTCATGATAAGTAAACGAAGAAACTATGTGCCACACCCAACTTGGCAAACATTTTTTGGGATTGGCACGATTAATCAAAAGCATCCACCTTGAAATTAGTTTCTACTGGACTATCTAGTAGTTTAAGAAACTAATTTTGAGAGCTTCCACTCTCGGTGGAAAAGTGGATGGCGAGGTCGATCAGGAAATCTGGCGCCCACTGTCCCACTTTTCCGCGAGTTTCTCCTTCACTTCACGGTTCTGGAATTTTCTTGTCCTTAAGGGGTCCAAGCAGCCGTGATCGTATAGTGGTTAGTACTTTGCGTTGTGGCCGCAACAACCCAGGTTCGAATCCTGGTCACGGCAAAACCCTTATTTTTTGTTAATTTTGAACAGATTTTTGATGCCGAAAATGGCATTTTGAAAATTCGATCAATTCATGATTTGTTTTAGAATTGCTTGATTCAATCCAATAGATAAACATCTGAAATATGTGAATGAGAATTGTGTGATGATGTGATGAACTATTGGATAGTCTGTATTTTTTAGGTGTAAAATAATATGATATGAAACTGTTTAAGAGTTAAATATCTTGAAGTATTCAGTACCTACCTCCAATGTTCCAACTACATAAATTATTATGGAGTTAATTGTTTGTATAGTTACTCGTTGTCATTAAAAGGAAATAGTTTCAAGTGAGATCTTGATGTGTTCTAATTTGTCTAAAAATAGAATTAGTAAATAATACATGGTTGCAGCGGTTAAACAATCACAAAATCGAGAAGAACGAAGCAAAGGTCGGCGGCAAATGAAACGTTTTTTCAGTCGTCATGGGATTCCGGAAGAAATTTGTTCAGAATGTGGAACTCAATTTCAAGCTGTTTTAGGGTCTGAGTTCGAGACCTTCTCCAAAGTATATGGGTTTGTCCACAGGAAAAATAGCCCGCATTTCTCGCAAAGTAATGGAGCAGCCGAAGCAGCCGTCAATGTCCTGAAGATCCTTACTTGGCGCTTTTATCTTACAGAAATACTCCTCTTTCGAATGGATTCACACCGAGTGAGCTACTTATGAACAGGCGACTTCGTGACAGAATTCCCACAACCTCAAAGTTTTTCGACGAAAAACTCGTCTTTGAAGGCTTAAGAGAAAAAGAAGATAGTTATAGACGACAGTACAAAACAAATTACGATAAGGGACGCAAAGCTAAGCTTCTTAATCCTTTAAAGGTAGGAGACAGCGTTTGGATTACCGACTTGGAGGCATGGCAAAGTGATTGAGATCTGTGAAGAACCTAGATCGTATATAGTCGAAACGGAAAAGCGACAGATCCGGAGGAATAGATTCCATTTGAAGCTGGTCCCTACTTCAGCTGTTCGACGCAGCCTACTTCAAGATCATACCAAATCGTTGACGGCCAACCCGTGTGCCATGTTCTTCAAAGACCACCTACACATCTGCATACCCGTAGTCGTCCAAAAAGAACTATCCAAAGGCCTACAAGGTTTGCTAACTGTTGAGGGGGGAGATGTTTAGGAGTTAAATATCTTGAAGTATTCAGAACCTACCTCCAATGTTCCAACTACATAAATTATTATGGAGTTAGTTGTTTGTATAGTTACTCGTTGCCAATCAAAGGAAATAGTTTCAAGTGAGATCTTGATGTGTTCTAATTTGTCTAAAAATAGAATTAGTAAATAATACAGAAACAGAGAAAATTCAGGTGAAGTCCCAAAGATGTTCCATTCAACGTTTCAGCATTCAAGTCGATTAGGAAATTAGCCTTAGGAGAACTAATCACGCACCTGTCTTGTAATCATTAGTGCTTCAAACAAGGAGGATGTCTAATAAGTATTACTAAGTAATCTCTATCTCTATTATTTATAAGAATGAAACTCCGTCTGTCTGTCTGTCTGTCTGTCTGTCTGTCTGTCGTGTCTATGCACGGCCAAACGGCTGAGTGGGCCGGATCTACGAGTGGGGGGATCTTTTTGGGATTTTCCGATAGGGGGAGCGAGCGAATTTAAAATTTTCTAATCCCACCCGAACCATGGGCCGTAGGGCGGGAGGGGGGTCGAAGTAATAATTAATGTGCGCTTTTTGGACTTCCCCGCTTCCCCAACCCCTCTAAACGGCCGTCGAAAATTCCGGAAAAATACCGGTTTCGTAGGTTTTGAAACGAGAAAGACGACGGCGCGATCGGATCGCGAAAAAAGTATCGGGAAATGCGTAAAAAAAAATGCGAGAGTACGGACCCGTTTTCTCGAACAGTCTGACAAAAAACTACGTTTTTTCCGATTAAAATATACCCCATAAAGGTACGTTTTTCGGAACGGTTTTCGCGGGCGAAATACAGCTTTGGGTCCGCCGAATCTGAATCCGAAATCGGATATCGAAAAAAGTGACGAGAACTCGGTCGAATCGCGAGCGGAAGAGAGGCGAAGCGTTTAAAATTACATTTTTAATCGACCCCGCCGCCCATTTCACAACGGAAGGGACTCGACTTCTACGCAATACCTTGCGAGCAGGCCAACGCACGCGCGCGTATAAGGATGGAACTTTCCATTTCGAGCGCCATTTCAACAGAATAAATACGGGTTTGTCCTACACATATACAGCAATGCCTTGCGAGCGAAGCGAGCAACATCCCTAAATAAACTTTTTTGTGGTTCCACGTAGTTTTATAAGATTTAATTTGTTTGTAAGAATTTCCAACAGAAAAAAACGTCTGCCAAGTTGGGTGGGCAGTATAACTTCCTCCAATATAACTTCCTCCTACAAATCGAGACCGCCGCCGTTTCACAATGTTGCTTACCAGAAGGGACTCGATGACTCATTTCAACAGAATAAATACGGGTTTTTTCCTACACATATACAGCAATACCTTGCGAGCGAAGCGAGCAACATCCCCTAATAAACTTTTCGTGGTTCCATGTAGTTTTATAAGATTTAATTTGTTTGTAAGAATTTCCAACAGAAAAAAACGTTTGCCAAGTTGGGTGGGCAGTATAACTTCCTCAAGCGAGCGAAGCGAGCAGTATACAATACAAAGTTTAACCTACCCTTAGAGATCTACCGTTTGCGAGCGAAGAGAGCAACATTCCCTACATGCCATACTTTGCGAGCGAAGCGAGCAACATTTTCTACATGCCAGACTTTGCGAGCGAAGCGAGCAACATTCCCTACATGCCAGACTTTGCGAGCGAAGCGAGCAATATTCCCTACATGCCACACTTTGCGAGCGAAGCGAGCAACTTAATGGGGGGCCCGGGGGGCTTGCCCCCCGGCTGGACGTGGAGGCGAGCGTAGCGAGCCGGAGCGGCTAGTTATTAATAAGAATGAAACTCCGTCTGTCTGTCGCTCTGTCTGTCTGTCGTGTCTATGCACGGCCAAACGGCTGAGTGGGGGGAGTCTACGAGTGGGGGGATCTTTTTGGGATTTTCCGATAGGGTGTATAAGCGAATTTAAAATTTTCTAATCCCACCCGAACCATGGGCCGTAGGGCGGGAGGGGGGTCGAAGTAATAATTAATGTGCGCTTTTTCCACTTCCCCGCTTCCCCTACCCCTCTAAACGGCCGTTGACAATTCCGGAAAAATACGGGTTTCGTAGGTTTTCCTACGAGGAAGACGACGGCGCGATCGGATCGCGAAAAAAGTATCGGGAAATGCGTTAAAAAAATGCGAGAGTACGGACCCGTTTTCTCGAAAAGTCCGCCAAAAAACTTGGTTTTTTCCGATTAAAATATACCCCATAAAGGTACGTTTTTCGGAACGGTTTTCGCGGGCGAAATACAGCTTTGATCCCGCCGAATCTGAATCCGAAGTCGGATATCGAAAAAAATGACGGAAAGTAGGTCAAATTGGGAGGGGAATTGCGAGGGAAGCGTTTAACATCAGAAATTAATCGACCACGGGCCGCCGTTACACAACGTTGCTTACCTGAAGGGACCCTCACAGGGGGGGTTCCCATTTGCACTTCTACGCAATACCTTGCGAGCGAAGCGAGAGCCATTTCAAATAATAAATACGGACTTTGTCCTACACATATACAGGTATACCTTGCGAGCGAAGCGAGCAACATCCCCGAATAAACTTTTCGTGGTTCCACGTAGTTTCTAAGATTTAATTTGTTTGTAAGAATTCCCAACTGAAAAAAACGTCTGCCAAGTTGGGTGGGCAGTACAACATTCCCTAATAAACTTTTCGTGGTTCCACGTAGTTTTATAAGAATTAATTTGTTTGTAAGAATTTCCAACAGAAAAAAACGTCTGCCAAGTTGGGTGGGCAGTATAACTTCTTCAAGCGAGCGAAGCGAGCAGCATCCCCTACAGAATAAATACGGACTTGCGAGCGAAGCGAGCAACATCCCCTAATAAACTTTTCGTGGTTCCACGTAGTTTTATAAGATTTAATTTGTAAGTAAGAATTCCCCAACAGAAAAAAACGTCTGCCAAGTTGGGTGGGCAGTATAACTTCCTCAAGCGAGCGTAGCGAGCAGCATCCCCTACAGAAGTTAAACCTACCCTTAGGGATCTACTGTTTGCGAGCAAAGCGAGTAAAATTCCCTAAATGCCATACTTTGCGAGCGAAGCGAGCAACATTTTCTACATGCCAGACTTTGCGAGCGAAGCGAGCAACATATCCTACATGCCAGACTTTGCGAGCGAAGCGAGCAATATTCCCTACACGCCATACGTTGCGAGCGAAGCGAGCAACTTAATGGGGGGTCCGGGGGGCTTGCCCCCCGGCTGGACGTGGAGGCGAGCGTAGGGAGCCGGAGCGGCTAGTATATAATAATTCCGGTAATAAAGCATTATAGGGCCGGAAGGTTCGATTATTGAGATAATTGAAATATGCGATTATGTATTGATTGTGCTCCGTTCGAGGTTTCAGCCTTTTCCTGGACGCCGGTCATATTTGCTTTACGGACAGTCGTTGTTGTCGTGTTGTTTTCTCGTCGAATCATGGATTTTATATCTTTCAAATCTTTCGTGCGTGATGTCAATAGCGAATCCACTGCAGCTCAGTTTTTGCAAAAAGTCCGAGTCATATTAACCGAAGTGTTGTGCACGAGCAACCACATAATGCGGTTGGTTTACGCAACCACAAAAAGTAGTTGGAAGCAGATTAGTTGGAAATGTAGATCAGAATGATGTGTATAGATTGGTGGTGTGGATGCTCGCAAGCTCGCATCTCAAAAATACATAACGTCAAGTAGTCAATCCCTTAGTAAAAATGCAGATTAGTGGACATGTAGATCAGAATGAAGTGTATAGTCTAGTGGTCTGGATGCTCGCAAGCTCGCATCTCAAAAATACATAACATCAAGTAGCCAATCCATCCTAACCCTACAGTAGAAATGAAAAAACACTAGAAACAGTAGAAATGATTGATTCCTACCAGTTAAAATGAAAAAACAGTCGAAATTATAAAACCGCTGGAAGATGATGGAATATCGAATGTGTACCAACTAATCGATACATAATCGCATATTTCGATTATCTCAATAATCGAACCTTCTGGCCCTATAATGCACTAGTACCATAATTCCGAACAAAACATCAATCAAATTTAGATATCACACCAAGATCTCAAACAGTGAGTGCATCTCAGGGATACATGGACAGGAAAATCGGCAACGAAGTGATGATGTTTCTTATAAATCAAGAGCATTCCAATGACTGGCAACAGAATTTTGTTCGATCGAAAATGGCAAAGAAATAGCCCCTTAGCAACTACCTACCTAATTGTAAGCGAGAATTATAAAAAAATCCCGTTACATACAAAAGCAAGATGGGTTTTATACCTAAGTGATTTCTGTGAGGCCCCCACGTAAGATCGGTCTCCTGCTATTGAAAGATGGCAACCCGCAGAACGCCTCAGATTTGCGTGAATCCTCCTAACCCGGAGACTTTGTGAACTACTTTTACTTCGTAAACTTAGTTAGGTAACTACTTTGTACACTTCGTAAACTAGTTTTTGATGGTTCCAGGGTTTGATGGAAAACAGCTTCTACTGACAGAATTCCACTCCTGATGTTACCCACGAAATTTGTCAATACAATGACACTAAATAGGGGCAGCGTATTTGTTCAACAAATACCTATAACGTGGAAATTTTTTCTATTCAAGTGCCTGAAAGTGCGGGAAATTTCCAAATACGGGTAGAGTATATGAAGAAACCTAGCGGAAGCATTGTTTTCACATCCGGATGATGAAAAATAAATTTAACAAGTTGAGTGCCATGTGTATCTGTGAGATACACACCATTAACTGTCCCAGGGTGCCAGGTGTATCTGGGTGATACACAATCCTGGTTCGCTTCAAAAGCTCTTGTATCTCCCAGATTCATTTTTAAGGCGTCTCTCTCTTCTTCTTTGACCTTGAGAAACCCTTCGGAAAGGTGGAACAGTGTTGGCCACAACAAATTGGCCGAGACACATTCGGTACAAACGGAAGAAGAATAAGTTTTTGTCTGATGTCACTTTTATCATTTCAGCTATTTGGCACTTCATTTTCCTACTAGTTTTCGTTAGCAACGCAATAGTCTTTTTTTTTTTACTCACGTATTCAGGCGTGGGGAAAATCGTCAAGAAGTTCGAATAGGGATGTATCAGAGTGGTACTCAATTTTCTGTTCCACCACTTGAAGTCCCAAATCGCCGCTCATAGGCCACGTGTATCACACGTATACACGCGGTTTTTTCAATGAAAATAGGTGTAATACCACTAAAATAACTCTTTTATGGAAAATACCAGTGGAGGAAAATGATTTTGATGGAAAATAATTTTTATGGAAAATACCAGTGGGGAAAATCGTCAAGAAGTTCGAATAGGGGTGTATCAGAGTGATACACAATTTTCTGTTCCACCACTTGAAGTCCAAAGTCGTCACTCATAGGCGAAGTGTATCACACGTATACACGCGGTTTTTTTCAATGAAAATAGGTAAAATACCACTAAATAACTCTTTTACCATCAAAAGCAAGGTCTTCTGAAGCGAAAAAGATAAAAAAGCACGCTTGGCATCTGAGGACATTTTTTTTTAGTTGAGAGTGGACAGCTGTGGCACTCAACTTGTTAAAAAAAACGTCTGCCAAGTTGTCTGTACATGGCTTCTACGTTTAAGTACCTATCATGAATTTATAGATCATTGAAAAGTATTAAATGATCTTGAAAAATTCCATAGCGGAAAAGAGTAAATCAAGAAGTAGCGTGAAACGTCATAATTGGTCAATTAAAAAACGAAAAAATTATACTCAATATAATTTACGTTCGCGCATTAGTAGGGACAATGAAATACAAATCTACAACCTTACCCGCGTGTTCACAGACCATTTCGTCAAAATCGGATGAAAACTATGGAAATTAAGGTCGTTACAAAGATTTCATATTAGAGCATGCGCAGTAACTATTACTGATTCAATCATGTTGAAATTGATATGGGATGATCAAATCGTTATTCCCCAACTATTATCCAACTTGCGCAGATCGGACGACCAGGGCGTGAGAAAACGATGGTTGGTAGAATTTACGTTTGCGCATGCGTGGTAGAGCGAAACATTGAGTCAGGAACGATGAAACTTATAGGGGACCGTATAAACAGTAGCCCGCCCATTCCATGAAAATATCATTCAAGTCGTGTAACCTATGGAAAATATGCTTCTTGCAAGGATTTGCAGACACACAACAGACACATGCGCGAAACGAAAGTTGTTCAGAATGGTCTAAAATGTCAAATGCGAGTGGAAATTTTGATTTTGGAGACCAAAAATTTTGGTCCCGAAAGTGAAAACAATCATTCCGCTACCTATAGGTAGACTCGGAAGCAATAAAAGAAAAATCTCCAACATCGAAATTCCCACTTGCGATTAACGTTTTAAACCATTCTGAACAATTTTCATTTTTTTGTCTGTTTGTGTGTCCTTGCAAATCCTTGCAGCACGCATAACTTCTACACTAGGCATTCGATTTTTTCATGAAATTCTCAGGGAATGTGCGGGTTGAGCAGTTGATTCCAGTGAGGGCTCCTTATCAGTCTCATTTCTCACCCAAATCAATACGTTACTCTACACAAGTACAATCCATCAAGCATTATTTTCTCACGGTCTATTCCTCCGATCATACTCTAATACAGGTGAGAGGGGAGGGGGGATCTGGAAAAGACGATATAATCGATATCGACTATCCATATAACTTTTAACACGATTGTATTATTAGTAGCTGTTGCGCAAGAGCGAATGTGAAATCCTTGCAACATGGAAAACTTCCGTAGTTTCCATTCTATTTTGATGACATTTTGAACGATATTGCATGTAATAGCTGGAACTGCAAAACGGCTTGAGGCCCAGAAGTTGGACGGTCGTTTTATAAAATAAATATTCGTTCTTACGTCGATTTCCTGGGTGGATACCTTGAAAAATAACTCAACCTTGCAAAGCAACCCTCCTATTGGGAACACACTTCACAAAAAAACCATCATTAATAATCGGGAAAACCTCATCACGTTTCCTTGCCGAAATCAGTAGAAACACCAAGCGTCAGAACTCAGAACACCACCTCTTTGGAAACGAACTGAACCGAATGGTTCTAACTCGGAGGTTACACTGAGGTCCCACATGGAGTAGTGATAATGTATTTGGCCGGCCGGAGAACAATTGTAAATCATCCGTTAACTTCGGCATAGAATTTCTCAAAAAGATTAAAATGAAGTTTTCCAAATTGCTACACGTGCCTTCGATGGGAATTAGCATGATTATTTTTATTTGCTCAATGGAAAGTTCTGAGCGAGGGTTCAAAAAAAGGTGCTAATCACGAAAATCGGTTAAAAATAGTAGCTTGCCCAGCGCTTATTAGGATCGGCTATTAGCCACTCCACCTCCACTCGCCAATGGCAAATCCAAAATTCCCAAGTTTTTTCGCACTGCTTGATAAAAGTTCCAGTCATGCAGCATGATCGTATGAGCGACTTTTCGTTAATTATCGCATTATATTATGAAACATTGTTTTAAAATTTGAGCACTTTGAGTGCAAATAAATATTTAATAGGTATGGATTTTATGGTAATAACTTTGTCCTAAATATTATTCTGCAATCCAATTAAGATTTCGAAATTTTTGCTTTTTTAGGGAGTTTTTATAGATTTTTTGAGCAAACATACTTTTTCTACATATACCTAGGTACCTATTTTTTTTATTTTTTTTTATTTATTTTTTAAACATAAATTTGTTAATGTTCTAGTTCGTTGTTGATGAACTTTTCTTGACTAAAATTTTGATAAAAAATATAAGACAAACTATTTTTAGCAGTTTTCAACCATTTTCAGTGATTTTTGGGTTATTTTCAGTAATAAACCTTTGTAATCGACCAAGAAAAAAAGTTCAACCCCGCCTCAAAATTTGTTGGTTTACGTTTCAAGATTCGTAAAATCCATAAATCAAATATTTTAGTGCATTTTATGAAAGTTGACCAATTTAATATAATTTTTAATTTAATAATAACCTCTTTCATTGTGAATTAGCAAATATAGTTTTCTTTTGAACTGAGTTTTGACCTGGACTATAACAGTTACCAGAAACGTCTTAGAGCAAAGTAGAATCGGAAACATCAAAGTATGAATGGGCACGTGTCTGTGTCAGATAACGTTGTAAACTTTCGACATATTTAGATCCGTCAAAAGTTGAAAGCTTGCGGTTGAAGAAGTAAGAACAGAAATAGAACGAGTAATGCAGGAGTGCATGCGGACGCTACACTACGTATAAGATCAAGTTGCCAGAGGTACAATATAAAATTATGAAGAGTATGACTTAGCTGTGTTTGATGGTTTTTTAAAATTCAATTACAGTTTTCTAATCTCGCAATGAGTAGGTAATTCCATTTTGTATTGAAAATTAAATTTACGCTCATTTCAAAACAAAATGATTTGGATAGAGACGCCTATACATTAGGTCATGTTATCCGTGTTGCTGTAAAATTTACGACAATGCAAAATGAATTTTGCTTCCAAGTCTATGTAGCCGTAGTAGGTAGCAGAAGCATTGTTTTCACATATGAAAGATGAAAAACATTTTGTTTCTAAAATCAAAATACCCCCAGGCATTTTACGTTTTCGACCATTCTGAACAACTTTGGTTCCATCTCTCTCTCTCTCTCTCTCTCTCTCTCTCTCTCTCTCTCTCTCTCTGCGCGTGCGTGTTTGCGTATTGGTTTGTGCGTGTGTTTGTGTGTGCGTGTGTATGTGCGTGTTTTTGTGTATCGTGTTCTTGTATTCTCGCAAATCCTTGTACCAAGCTAAATTTTCACAGTTTTCATCATATTTGATAAACATTTTGGGGAAGTGTCCCCGATCGGTTTCGTTGTTCTCAAATCAATACTCATCTCTGCTCAATGGCATACGTCAATTCCATCAAACATCATTTTCTCATGCCTTAGCCATCCGATCTCACTCAGATGATGAGTTGGTAGCTTCTGCGCATGATGCTCAAACGTGAAACGCTTACAATAAGTCTAATTTCCAGAGTTTTCATCCGTTTTAAACAAAATTGAACAGGGGATGTGCTGGTTAGCATTCGTTTCATTGGATTCTTCACTCATAATGTGGAGCAAAAAAATATTGCTCCTATTTTCGAGAAGCCTGGCGATATAGAGAATATCTAATTTCTGAATTTAATTATAATGATAATTGATATATTATCTCTCTTCTCGAATCCTCCTCATTGTTTAGTTCTAATGTTCATTCCTTAATATTAATAATTTGTATTTGCTTTTTATATGTAACATTATTCTTTAACTAATGTATTAATTAAATATTGGGTTATGTAGGTATTTAATTATTTGATCACATGTATTTAATTGTTTGTTGAATTTATTTGTATTTATTTGTTATGTACCTATTTGTTTATGTGATTGCAAGCCTTAATTACAGCAATGCTAAATTATTTACGGTTCTTCCGCTGATGGTCTTAAGACCAAAGCGTTCCATGTTAGTTCTTTTCCTGCTGTACTACAGAAAATAAACATGTTTTTCATTCATTCATTCATTCATTCATTCATTCATTCATTCATCCATCCATCCATCCATCCATCCATCCATCCATCCATTCATTCATTCATTCACTCATAATGTGTGTTGAAGGTGTCAGGGTAATCTGTTCGCCATGTTCTGGGGGACTGTCAAGACCTTATGGACCTCCGAGTCCTGCATAGACCCCGTCAGTGAGTTGACATTCTATCTGAGAGCCACTGGGATCTACTAAGTATTGTGATATCTGGTCTGGGATTTAGTTATTGCATTTCCAAACCAAATTAAACCTTATCCAAACCAAATAAAACATTTTCCAAAATAAATTTAAACTTTTTTTTTTTCTTTTTCAATCACTAAAAACTGTCAAAATGACCAGCATGAATATAAACTGACTTAAAATATTGTGTTATGGAAAATGTTGTTGATTCGAAATGGTTTATAGACGTATGTAGACGTGAAAAAAGAAACAAAAACCCTCGGATGATAAGCTTGCATAAGAAGGTAACTTTTTTCTAACAGTGAATTAAGGGTTTGTCTAATTAGGGAAATCAACGTTACTATCCCGAAAATGGTAGATACACTTTCCGGATACCCTTAATTCACTGTTAGAAAAAAGTTACCTTAGTATACAAGCTTGTCATTGGAGGGCGTTTTTTTTCCAAGTTTACATACGTCCATTAAAAAAAAACATTTTAAGTCACCATACACAACATTTTCCATAACACAACATTTTAGGTCAGTTTATATTCACCTTGGTCATTTCAAGAGTTTTTAGTGATCGAGAAAAAAGGTTTAATTTGGTTTGAAAAAGGTTTAATTCGGTTTGAAAAATGTTTAATTCGGTTTGGAAAAAGTTGAATTCGGTTTGGAACAGGTTTAATTTGGTTGGGGAAAGGTTAATTTGGTTCAGAAAAGGTTTAGTTTGGTTTGGATAAAGTTTAATTCGGGTCTTGAAATGCTATATAGGCATCTAATCTGTTTTTTTTTTTTTTTTTTTTTTTGTTTTTTTTTCACTTTGTTGACTTTATCTATAATCATATGTTTTTAGTTACGAGCATATCTAGTTTTGTTGTTTTTGATTTCATTTTTCGGGTTATTTGTTATCTGCTGTAGGAGTTAAAACAGTGTTCATCGCTGTATCCCTTGTGGCAAAGTGCGGCGATGACCTCCTCTGTGGTATGTTGTTGTTGTGTTTTTCCCTCCCCGATCTTTCAGTGGATTGGGTCAACATGGCTCCCCTTAGAATCCTGCTACTTGCAGTGTACCCTTGAACACCTTAATCAATGCCGCTAGGCCCCTTCAGGCTGAGGGGCCGCTTAAATCTTCTTTATATTAACAAAGTTTCTGTATGTGGGTACCGCCATAACTTTTGAACGGATTGACCGATTTGCGCGATTCTTTTTTTAATATGACGCCACTTCCGGCGCAAAATATAGGCCACATCAAAATTGCGCAACCCCTGCTCAGCTGAGTGAGCGAAGCGAGCAACATTCCATACGTACATCGGATTTCCACGAGTGTTTTCCTGCACATATACAGCGTATAAACCGAAAAAAATAAACTCAGGAATTTAGTTTCTAGAAACTAAGAACAAAACAATGAAAACGTGTCGTTGTGTCGGACGACATCCAAAACCTAACCGTCTGCCAACTTTTGGGTCACCGCTTGAAGTTGTCAACCCCAGAAAACCCACTTAATTGGACCGTTTCTCCTGTCTAAAGGAACAATAATAGATGTCCTTCTAATTTTTTTGATGATAGTAGGTGACTCACGGCTGGAGTAGGGTCAAAAGGTGGGGGGAGGGGTTCGACGCCGTTTTAGAAACGGATTCTTTAAGATCAGAGGAGTTTAAAATTAGGAACTGCAGACAATATTCCAAGTCAGGACTTTCTTTGTTGTGAGATTTTATTTTATAGCTTCTTCTTTCTTTTTAAAATTAGATCGTGCCACCTGGGACAGAAATCGGTACACAACTCGTTGAATCACGAACGCCGCAGTGGGCAAAACGGTCACTGAGTGGGTTTTATAACCTTTTGAATCTAAGTATTCAAAAGTTAAAATAAAGACCGCGGTTTTTCGCACCACAGGTTGTCAATTATTAGTTATGAAGACAATATGTTAGCACTATTATAATTTAATGCGAGGAGTCCGTCGTCACTATCAAGTGACATTCAAGTCAATCAAGTTAATCAAGTCATCTTCTTCCAACTATCATCTAAATTCGAACGACTAGAGTGTGAAAAAACGGAGCATATTGGAATTTACGTTTGGGCATGCGCAGAATGAAGTATTGATTTGGCAACAATGAAACTGATAGGGGACCATCTACAAGCTAACCCGCCTATTCTCTGACAATTTCATCAAAATCGGATGAAAACAGTGGAAATTAAGGTCGTTACAAGGATTTCACTTAGGCGCATGCGCAGTAGCTATTAATGATACAATCATGTTGAAATTGATATGGGATGATAAAATCGTCATCCCCAACTATCATCCAAACTTGAGCGAGATCAGACGACTAGGGCGCGAAAAAATAGAGCATAATGAAATTTACGTTTGCTCACGCGCAGAGTGAATTATTAATTTGGCAACAATGAAACTGACAGGAGACTGTCTACTAAATTGCTCCTCACTTCCTTGGGAATTTTAGACTTAAGAGTACAAAATTAATTTAAGTTAATTAATTAATTAAGTGTAATTAAGTTAATTAATTAATTTAGTGTGCAAAATCTCATGTGGAGAACCAACTTGCACTACTATTTATGTAGGGGAAACGTCCCATTACCTAAAAAATAGAATCTCTGGACATAACTCTGACATTAATAGCTTCAACACTCACTGCATGTTGGCCAATCATGCTATAAATGAAGGTCACCAATTTGATTTTGAACAAGCTGCAATCCTGGACACTGAATCTCATTTTGCTAAAAGAAAGGTCAAGGAGATGGTTTATATTTCGAGAGATCCAAATGCCTGTAATAAGAGGTCAGACATTGAAAAATTAAGTAGAATATGTATGCCAACATTATTAGGCAATAAGAAAAATGGAAACCTGCCTATCTAAAGACTTGAAAATCATGTTACCCTCAAATTATGTAATTTAAATATAAAGAGAAAAAAATTATTTATTATAAATATATAGATTTGATACACTTATATGTACCTACACGCTATACACGCAATACACGCGCACACGCGATACACGCGCACACGCGATACACGCGCTAACGCGCACACGCGATACACGCGCTAACGCGCACACGCGATACACGCGCTAACGCGCACACGCGATACACGCGCTAACGCGCACACGCGATACACGCTATACACGCGAAACACGCGCACATGCGATACACGCCCACACACGCACACGCGATACATGCAATATACGCGATACACGCGCACACGCGCACACGCGATACAAGCAATACACGCGATACACGCAATACACGCCCACACACGCGATACATGCAATATATGCGATACACACCCACACACGCACACGCGATACATGCAATATACGCGATACACGCGATACACGCGCACACATGCACAGGCGATACACGCGATACACGCGATACACGCGATACTCGCGCACACGCGCACATGCAATACACGCCATACACGCGATATACGCGCACACGCGATACACGCGCACACGCCCACACGCGATATACGCGCACACACACGCGATACATGCAATACACGCGATACACGCGCACACACGCACACGCGATACACGCGATACACAGGATACACGCGCACACGCGATAAACGCACACACGCCCGCACACGCGATACAAACGATACACGCGATACACGCGATACACGCGATACACGCGATACACGCGATACACACGCACACGCGATACACACGCAATACACGCGATACACGCGCACACACGCACACGCGATAAACGCGCACACGCCCGCACACGCAATAAACGCGCACACGCCCGCACACGGGATACACGCGATAGACGCGATACACGCGATACAAACGATACACGCGATACACGCGATACACGCGATACACGCGATACACGCGATACACACGCACACGTGATACACGCGATATTCGCGCACATGCGATACACGCGCACATGGGATACACGCGATACACTCGATACACGCCCACACACGTGCACACGCATACACGCAATACACGCGCACATGCAATACACGCAATAAGCGCGCAAACCCGATACACGCGATACACGCGCACACGCGATACACACACACACACGCGATACATGCGATACATGCAATACACGCGATACACGCGCACACACGCACACGCGATACACGCGCACACGCGATACACCCGATACACGCGATACACGTGATACACACGCGCACATGCGATACACACGCAATACACGCGATACACACGCACACGCGATACACACGCACACGCGATACACGCGCACAGGCGATACACGCGCACAAGCGCACACGCGATACACGTGATACACGCGCACACGCGATACACGCGATACACGCAATACACGCGCCCAAGCGCACACGCGATATACGCGATACATGCTATACACGCGATACACGAGCACACGCGCATACGCGATACACGCGCACACGCGATACACTCGATACACGTGCACCCGCGCACCCGCACTCCCACACGCGCGATACACGCGATACACACGATACACGCGATACACGCGCACACGCCCGCACACGCGATACACACGCACACGCGATACACGCGCACACGCGATACACGCGCACACGCGATACACACGCACATGCGATACACGCGATACACGCGATATTCGCGTACTCGAAGGAGGCCCATCTATCCGAAGTATTGCCAAAACCTTGGGTTTTAACGAATCCTGCGTCAGGAGGAAGCTAAAATCTGGAAAAATATCAAACCAACTAGGAAGATTTCGCCGCATCTTCTCTCCAGAGCAAGAGCAGGAAATGCGTAACCATGCTATTGCTTTGGACAAGCGATATTTCGGTTTGACTCTCAAGTCGCTCAGGTTGCTCATCCTTTTTCAACATTATTGAAAATGTCAGGGAAGGATTTCAGGAGGGACTTCATGAAAAGAAATCGTTTGTCACTACGCACACCTAGAAAGACTAGCGTAGCAAGATCTATGGGTTTTAATAGAACTCAAATGAGTCTTTATTTCGACAATTTGTCAAATGCGATGAAAAAATATGCGTTAACACCCGATCGCCTTTACAATATGGATGAAACCGGTATACAAACAGTTCCAAGCAAAATACCCAAACATGTCGCCCCTACAGGGAAGAAGGAGGTTGGCAAGTCCGTTTCAGCCGAGCAGGGGCAGACAGTGACTATGGTTTGCGCAATGAGTGCTACTGGACATCACATTCCTCCATATTTCATTTATGCAAGGAAACGCATAAACCTTCAGTTGATCAGGAATGGGCCTGTAGGGTGTGACATGAATGTAACGGATAAGGGTTACATGACTTCAGCTGTGTTTGTCAAGTGGTTGCAGCATTTCAAAAACTATACAAATCCATCTGCTGATAAATCCATCCTCCTTATACTAGACAACCACGTTTCCCATATTAGTCTACAGGCTGTAATGTTCGCAAAAGAAAATAACATTCACCTGTTGTCTTTGCCGCCACACACAAGCCATAAAACCCAACCTCTTGACAAAGTGTTTTTTAAACCTCTGAAAGCCTTCTACGATGATTTGGCCGATGGTTGGACAACTTCTCATCCCGGAGAAACTCTCAGCATTTACAATGTGGCTGAACTAGCTGGCAAGGCATTTCAGAAGACAGCCACTGTTGAAAAAGCTGTTCTTGGTTTCCAAGTTACTGGCATTTTCCCATTAAGCCCAAGCATATTTTCTGATGAGGATTTTCTACCCGCTGAGGTCACTGACCAGGATTTTGATAACCAGCAAGAAGTCACGGAAGAAGAAGAGCGCGTTTTCGTAGTTTTTGATGAAAACCAACCGGAACAAGAACCAGAAAACAAGTCCCTTCCTCTTACTCCCATTCCAGAAATTGAACCTGCTTTAAGGCCAGATAATATTGAATGTGACGGTCCCCACTTCTCAGCCTCATCTTCTGCCGTATCCCCAGCAGACATTATCCCACTTCCCAGAATTAAAATCAAGAGAAAGAGATCAGGGAGAGGGCTAAAATCTGTATTGTTGACATCAACTCCTAACAAGACACGTTTGGAGAATTTGGAAGCAGAGAAAAAAAATGAGGCAGCCAGAAAATCAGCCAAAACGTTGATTCCAGTAACTAAGAAGAAGCTTCCAGCTCGAAAACGGAGTCCATCATCAGACTCATCTGAAGATTCAAATGCTTATTCTTTACACAACAGCAGCTCTGATTTAGATCTGAATGAACTGCTCGGAGAAGACGAGGAAAGGAACGAGGATCACCTCATTCCTGGCGACTTTGCAGTTGTGGAAACGGACAATCAAGAAACTAATGTCGCAAAGATTGTTTCAATCTACGACAACGGTTATGGATGTCTCCTCTACAAGAGATCACTTAAATCTCAACGATTTTTGGACACTAAGGTGGAGGCCTTCGTCATCAAGGAGAAAGTTGTTAAGGTTTTGTCAAAACCTGTTCCAAGCAGCTCAGCAAGATTCCAAAATATGATCTCTTTCAACGACGAGATCTCAGCGATATGATCATTAGTTAATTGTCTTATTTTTATATTTACTTATATTTTCGTGTCTGTGATTTAGAAAAGGCATCCTAAATGAGGAGCCTCAAAGATAGATGCTTATTTTCTTATACTAACAAGAAACATTTTTTTTAAAGGTGATTATGATTTTGAAATGTGTTTTATGGCTGTTCACTAGTAGGGAATTGAATGTGATTATTTCTAAGTCACACCATATTGTACTGACATAATTTTTCTACCAGAACAAATTTTATAATTTTCATTGGTTACATTCCTTAATTAGTTTTCCGTTAATTCAGCAGATGGGGCAAAGAGCCGCAGTTGTGGGGCAAAGATCTGCGCTGCGGCTTTTTGCCCCAATCCGTGGGGCAAACGGCCGCAATGGTACTTTTTGGGAAAACGGGTAATGTGCAATTTCTATTGAACTTAGAGTGATTCCTCCAGTGGTATGTAAAAGGTAATAAACTTCACCAAATTTTCATATAATTTTCTTTTCTGTACCACTCTATGCCTTCAGTCTCCATCCAAAAAACCACTAGGTGCGGCCCTTTGCCCCCACCTACCCTATGTGAATACATTATGTATTTTTGTTTCCCAAAAAAAAATATATATATATATATATATATATATATATATATATATCAAAGAAACTTAGCAGTAACAGATATTACCTCCATTTGTAACAGTTTTGTTTGTAAAATTTGTAACAGATAAACATATAGAAACAGCAACATTTGTGTCCTCCATTATAATACAATTTAGACAATAATAACTGTGATAGGGATAACCTCAAGTTGTTGTAACCTATTGTAAACAAACCTGAGACCATTTAAACAGATTAAGTTAAATTTATCTAATATTATTTAAATTTATCTAATATTATTTAAATTTATCTAATAACAGATTTAGTTAAATTGGTCTAATGTAATTGGTGCTTCTGCTGAGCCTTTTCTCAACGTTTTCATTTCTGAGTTTCAACAACTTTTTTCACCACATAACTTTTCACAATTTCACCACGTGTCAACAACTCCATATGCCCTCTCAGTCTCAGGATGACTCACTCAGTACCTAACAACAAACTCCAAGGTAAAATATCATTCAAAATTTTTGTTACCAACTTATTCATTCAGCCCACCCAAGCCATGTGATATATTGTAAGTAGCTACCTACCTTCAAAAATCTGAGTTCCTAATAGCAAACTCCAAGGTGAATAACATCATCAAAAATTGTTATTACTTATTCATTCAGCTCACCCCCAAGCCACGTAATATATTGTAAGTAGCTACCTACCTTCCACAATCACAGAATGTGATTATTTAAACTGCCCCCAACCCCTTATAGTGGAGTTATCTAGTTTAGTGCAATAATTTTCATAATTCAAAGTTAAACATAAGTTAAATATTCAAAGTTAAGTTATTTAGTTTAGTGCAATAATTTTCATAATTCAAAGTTAAATATAAGCTAGCTAGTGTGTAGTTGTGTCCATGTGTGTGTAACGTGATGGTTCTTTTAGCATGTATATGCTTTAGCCTCGACCTAACTACCGAAAAATGTCCCACGAGAGTGCAACGAAAGTAGCGCCAATAATTGTGATGATTTCCGCTTACAACCGAGTCGTTGCTAGGGATATGATACTTCGTCGTTTTTCATCCCACAAAATTCGTTGACCATTCGTTCGAAAGCTCTCGATTTATCCAACCATACTATATTAACTACTGCGAAGTGCGTGGCCAACAAGCTGAGTTATGAGCATGGTTATATGAATAATTGTTTACACACAGGTGATCATTCTCAATTATTGATATTGTGAACATGATTGCAACCGCTTGTTAATTTCTGATGATTTCATTGAGCTGGTGTTTCGATTATGTGATTCATAGCAGGTGATCCGAATATTGCGAGAACGGTTAGATTTGTGAAGCGGTGGTTAAATTATTTTAATAGGTAATTTCTATACTTTACACTATAGGAAGCTGTAATTTCGTATGTAGCCTCTTTAGCCTCTTTCTATAATAAAGTGAATGTTTACTCGCGAGTTTCTATTAGGAGATCATCATCTCACAAGAGCTCAATCGTCGTGATCATTTCTATAATAAAGTGAATGTTTACTCGCGAGTTTCTATTAGGAGATCATCATCTCACAAGAGCTCAATGGTCGTGATCATTTCTATAATAAAGTGAGAGCGAGGAGCTAAAACATGATTCCATGTTTTAGGATTGATGGCAGAATGATAAACAGAGTTCAGAGGCCGATGGGGGTCGGGTTCAGAGAATCGACGAGGAGTGAGTCGTGTACGGCTAAAGCATATTCATGTTTTTTAATTTTAGCCGTCAGGCTCAAAGGAACTGTGGCTTTTTGTACAGCCCTGATGATGCTGTATAAATATAGCGAAGACTTGAAATTTCGTCGTCTGCGGTCAAGAACTCATCACTGCTGTTAGAACCGTTCAGAATGGTCTAAAACGTAAAATGCGAGAGTGGAAATTTTGATATTGGAGACCAAAAATGTTTTTCTCCCTAAAGTGAATACGAGTACAATCGTTTCCACTACCTTTAGCTAGGATCGGAAGCAATATATACATTACAACAAATGTGTTAACCAAGTGGCATCCAATTGAACCGCTCCCATTCTTGAAATCACGAAGTGACGCTCGCATCCGCTAAATTGAACGCTAAGGCTAATGTCAAAAGCCGTTGTCATCGTCAAGTTCGGAAACCCCGAAGGTGACAACCGAAAACTTGGCAGCCATTAAAATCGCTTTCTATTTATCGATCTCAACCCCCCCCCCCCCCCCCCCCCACCAACTTCGCTTCCTCTGCGCCCTTTAATTCGGTTAAATGTCGTAATCCGGTTACCCCTCCCGACTCGCGGTTGCCTCTAAATCGGCCGCCAAGTTCGTATTGTGTAGACGCGTGTTTACTGGGCGTTCAGGTACGAAATTTCCCCCACTTGATTGTCCGGAAAAGCGTTTTGTCACAATTAAATGACGGAATGGTCCACGGATACGGAGTACGTGAGTGGATTCTGTGATTAATTCCTCCCTAAGTTGTTTCCCTTCATCAAACTGCTCCTTCTTCCAGTACAACCCTGCCAAATTCAACACATCACATCGTTGAACCTTGTCTTAATTTTCTAGATTATCCTTGATTAGAAATTATTGCAAACTCAATACCAATAAAACTAAAAGTCAATAATATCAAAAGTCATTTTATTTGTCACAATTTTTAAATTTGTAGTTCTACATGGTACTTGAACATTCTGAATATTTTGTAACTTTCAAATGTCTGGTATACAGACTTTTCGTAAATAATTTCGTCCTACCAGGAGGCCATAGCCTTCATTTTTCATTTCATAAGCTATTGCAATTGCTCCAAAATTTCCGAAAATTTCTTCATTGAAATCCGTTTTGAGAAATTCTGAAATGGATCGTGGAGTAAAACCCATTTTCATATGTATATCCTTTCTGACGAAAACTCCCCATAGGATCGAGATAAAAATTCCGTTCTTGCGCCAAAAATCAAGCTTTCCTAACGATAGGATATGAGTTTGTTGGCCAGCATTTCAAAAATTGTGTTCCAAAAATCACTAAAATGGGTAGAAACAGTTAAAAATTGGTAAATTTAAATATTTTTTAGAGCAGAATTTGAGTCAAAAGAAGCTCATCAACAACGAACTAGAACATTAAAAAATGTAGGGACTAATTTATGCTGAAATGTACCTACTTAAATGTCATGAATATTTTCCAAAAAATAGACAAAACTGCAAAAAAGATAAAAATCCAATTTTTTCTATTAACAAGTCCATTATTTTTTATAACGAGTTTTTTTGCAATAAAATTAGTAGTTAACAATTGATTTTTACCCAAAGTGCTCAAATTGTCTAAATAATTCAACATAATAATATAGTATGATACCTAATTTACGAAAATTCGCTCATTCGATCATGCTGCAAGACTAAATTCTGTGAATTCAGTGACTCCTTGGTTTTGGACAATCGTGATATGACCGCAAACGATTATTTGTTCTAATATTATTGTCAAAATGAGAGAGGTTCTTGCGCCAAAAATCAAGCTTTCCAAACGATAGGATATGACTTTGTTGGCCAGCATTTCAAAAATTGTGTTCCAAAAATCACTAAAATGGGTAGATACAGTTGAAAATTGGTAAATTTATTTATTTTTTAGAGCAGAATTTGTGTCAAAAGAGCTTATCAACAACGAACTTGAACATTAAAAATTTTAGGGACTAATTTATGCTGAACTGTACTTAAATGTCATGAATATTTTCCAAAAATAGACAAAACTGCAAAAAAGCTAAAAATCCTATTTTTTCTACTAACAAGTCCATTATTATTTATAACGAGTTTTTTTGCAATGAAATTAGTAGTTAACAATTTATTTTTACCCAAAGTGCTCAAATTGACTAAATAATTCAACATAATAATATAGTATGATACCTAATTTACGAAAATTCGCTCATTCGATCATGCTGCAAGACTAAATTCTGTGAATTCAGTGACTCCTTGGTTTTGGACAATCGTGATATGACCGCAAACGATTATTTGTTCTAATATTATTGTCAAAATGAGAGAGGTAGCTTTTCGTGTTGAGAAAATAGCTGGGTTGACATAAGCATGACGGATTCATTTCTTCCGGATCATGCCACATCGCGTTTTCACGGTTCATGTTTTACATTGGAAACAGCCGATTTCTCCCGACGGGGTAAACAAGTTACACCTAAGTTATCGACCACCAAATGTCACCTCAGTCTACTCCAAATCATATGCAGCTTCATGCAATCAGCACAACTTCTGAATATCTGTAATATATTTGAAATAATTTTTACGGATCCGCATAATATGAAAGATTGCGCACTATATATTGAGCTAGTTTTGGACGAACAGTTGAATTGGAAACCCCATATTGATTATACTCACGATAAGATTAAGAAATGTATGTACATTTTTTATAGCATTAGACACACACTTTCAAGAAATTCGATAAATCTTATGATATAGCTACAGTATGATACAGTCTGTGTTTCAATATGGCATAATAGCGTGGGGAAGTGGTACGTGTTCCTCACATATAAATAAATCACTAGTACGCCAGAAAATCATTACCTATGAAAATAATGCTGTCATTTCCACCTATACAACATCTCGAAATGTATTTAATATTGCAAAGCTATTCACCATAAGGAAACTGTATGTTAGAAATTTACTTTGCAATTCCATAATAATCTATGATTTATAGATTCACAGCGTAATCCAACTTATACCACAAGATATGTAGTCGCAGGGAATGTAAATGCACCATGACCAAAATTAACGCTGACAACACAAAGTCTAAAATGTATTAATTGCATCATTCACAGAGCACTAGATAATCATACATAGTTCAAAGATATACTCGACAAAACTAGAAGAAGCAAATTTTATCGTGGCTTTTCTGAAAAATGGCGAAGTAAAATGCATTGTGTAACAGCATTTTATGTACAATAATATAAAACAATAATTTTAGTATGGAAAATAGTCTAATTGTATAAAGATATGAACATTTTGACATGGATATGTCTTTGCTCTGGGGGGTCAACCAAAAATTGCCGTCACGCAAAATCGGTTTCACAATTTCAGTGTTTTTCACGTACAACCCAGCCGTTGCTAGGGGAATGGAACTTCCGCAGTTTTCATCGCACAGAAATCGTTCGCCACTCGTTGGAAAGCGCTTGATTTATGTGATAAATGTTCACATCTCAAGCTACCAATTTCCCCCTCCTTACGTAAATGGCTACGTTCCTAAACTAAGTTGATTGGACTATAAACAATTTTAATAAGCCGGTTACAATATTCTTAACGTAAAGCAATAGCATCATTTACTCCACTCCATAGGAAACATTTTCATCCTCTTGACAACAGTCGACTGTTAACAACAACTCATTGTAGTGGCTTCTCTCCACAGTTATTTTCAACATTTCTATAACTAAACCGTTGTTTTGTTGGAATTAGTTGGGATGCGACCCAGGGATTTGTTTAAAGTTAAAGGATTTGTTTACAACTCTCGAGGACAACCGTTATGAAATCCCCAATCAAAGACATGTCGATGTAACATGGTATCTGCTTGTAAAGCAGATAGTGGAACTCGTTTTTTGAACAATATCGTTATATTATGTAAGCTATGTGCAGATTATGTAGTAGTACATCGTTAAGAATACTAAAATTAAGTTATAAACGGTAAAAATCAATGAGGATGTAGTGTGAAGCCTCGCACCAGTCATCTCATTTAGAAATCAAGTCATGAGGTTTAGAAAGAGTTCATTTTCTTGTAAAATGTTCGATTTTCCTACACCTTTCCCCAAACACCAGTTTAACTGGTCGAAAATTATAATAAACAATTGAAAATCTTGGGTTACAGTCAAAATATCTATATTGGGTGGAACATATCGATATTCCGATATTATGGGAATCCTGATATCGATGCATTTAAATTCCCTGCGACTACATATCTTGTGGTATATGTTGGATTATGATGTGAATCAATTATTTGTGGATTATGGAATTGCAAAAGTCAATTTTTAACATACAGTTTTCTTATGGTAAATAGCTTTTCAATATTAAATAAATTTCGAGATGTTGTCCTATAAGAGGAAATGACAAAATTATTTTCATAATGATTTTCTGGCGTACGAGTAATTTATTTATATGTGAGGAGTAATGAACCACTCCCCCAAGCTATTATGCCATATTGAAACATAGACTTTATCATACTGTACTTATATCATAATGATATCGATACTAAAAATATTGAATATCAGTAGTAAAATATCAATATTTTGATATCGATATTGAAGCCCCATCCGTGATCTATTCCCATCCAGTATAACTAACACGCAATAAATGAATAACAACAATAATCTACGAAAATGCGGTGATGCTGCATGATTGGAATTTTTTAGTTTTCAATTATGAATTTACGTAATCAAAATCGACCAGAAAATAATTTCACATAGGTAACACCCTGGAGAGAGCCACAACCATCTCCAAACACAATAAATTACTAGATACCCATCCTTTCATCGTTCCAAGTATCCTATGGTTCGTTCAAGGGAAGATTTTCATGTTCTTAATTTAATTTTTTTTCATTTCATTAGATCACAACGTGAAAGCGAATCTCATCATTGACACTGAGCAAACAATATTAAATTCATGTCCAGGTAGGTGCTACCTACAGATTTCACGGAATTTTTGAAATTTTCCTGGATTTTTGTAAAGCCAATCTGATTTTTGTGTTTTGAAATGCAACCTCCTTCATTTCTAGGTATTACGACTGGTTCAATTCAGATACAGTTCTGAGCATAAGGGAAGCTAGAAGGCTTCGTAATTATTACGAGGAGATAAAACCAATCAAATGTGAGTCTCAGTGAAGATATACAATCCATTCTCGTTTGTAGAATCATTGTCTAGGAACCTAGATAGCTGCTGTAGATTCTGCTTTGTATTATTCTTTTTGTAGATTCCTTACAGAAAACGTATTCCTTACAATGATGATTGAATTTTTAATGGATTAATTTTCCCTCTAAATAACTGGAAGCAAACTTGACAGCTTGAGTCACTCAGTTCGTGTCTTAGGGCCGTATCACACCTGCATTTTTTCAGCTTTTTCCTCTCATTTTTAATGCTCGAACGTGAAGAAGTCAAAGTGCTGTTTTCTAAGGTCAGCTTTTTCGACCATTTCGCATCCTGGCGGAGCATTTTTCAACAAACTTGGGAAAATTAGAACATGTTCTAATTTTTACCTCAACGCGAAAAATACTAAAACGTAACCATTGGGAAGGCAACAATTTAACGGAAAACCCCTAGGTGCCCTAACCTGACACTTAATAAAACTGAATGCGCTGTTTTTCACTTATTCCTCTTCAACACCCACAGCTGACCTTGGAAAAAAGCACTTTGCGTTCTTCACGTTCGAGGATTAAAAATGCGAGAAAAAATCTTAAAAAATGCAAGTGTGATGCGGCCTTTTGGGCCCGTTTCACCAAGTTTTTGATCCGAGTTCAAGGTGTGGTTTAACAATTGAACGGAGATCTTTCTCAATCTTGGATTTCACCATGGAAGTTTGAGGCTGATCTCTGTTCGACCGGCGTTCAACGTTGAACGCTCGATCTCGGCCGGTTACGGGGCCATAAACTCGATCAATGAGCTCGACACCACTTTCCAAATCACCTCATAAAAGTTTGGCCAAAATTCTCGCGACGTGTTCTCTATAACATTACATATATTATTATTATTATTTTGACCTGTATTTATAATTTATGAAGTGATAATGGCATCTCGGTGTTTTTCATTTTTTCTGTACTTAATATTGCTTCCGAGTCTTTCTAAAGGAAGCAGAAGCATTGTTTTCACTTTCGGGGGGAAAAAATTTTTGGTCTCCAAAATCTAAATTTCCACTCGCATTTTACGTTTTAGACCATTCTGAACAACATTGGTTCCGTGTCTGTCTGTCTGTATCTGTGTGTGGCTGTCGTGTGTCCGCAAACCCTTGTAACAAGCTTATTTTCCACAGTTTTTATCCGAGTTGGATGAAATTTTCAGGGGATGAGCGGGCTAGGGGGTAGACGGTCCCCTATCAGTTTCATCATTCTTGACTCAATACCTCACTCTGCGCATGCGCCAACGTAAATCGTACCAAGCATCATTTCCTCACGCCCTAGTCGTCCAATCTCGCTCAAAGTTGGATGATAGTTTGAGATGACAATTTGATCATCTTATATCAATTTCAGCATGATTATATCATTAATAGCTACTGCGCATGCGCCAATATTAAATCCTTGTAACAAGTCTATTTTTCACAGTTTTCATCAGATCTGGATGAAATATTCAGAGAATGTGTAGGCTAGAGGGTAGACGGTCCCCTATTAGTTTCATTGTTGCCAAATCAATATTTCACTCTGCGCATGCGCAAACGTAAATTTCATTATGCTCCATTTTTTACACCGTAGTCGTCCCATCTCGCTCAAATTTGGATGATAGTTGGGGGATGACGATTTAACCATCGCATATCAATTTCAACATGATTGTATTATTAATAGCTATTGCGCATGCGCCTATGTGAAATCCTTGTAACGACCTTAATTTCCTCAGTTTTCATCTGATTTCGATGAAATTTTCAGAGAATGCGCGGGTTAGGTTGTAGATGGTCCCCTATCAGTTTCATTGTTGCCAAATCAATACTTCATTCTGCGCATGCGCAAACGTAAATTCCATTATGATCTATTTTTTTGCACTGGCATTGAAATTTGTTATAAGGCATTTCGAAATGATTCCAAAAAACAAATATTTTTTACCATCACATTAGTCATCAAAGTACATCTACTGTGAACTAGAACTTTCAAAAATGTATGCACAAAATTATGCTTGCAAATGTCATTGACTCAATGCAATGTCAAACTCAAATAAACACTGTAAAAAAGGGTGAAAAGAAAATTTTTTGTAAATGTAAAGCAGTTTCTGACTTATTAAAAAATAAGTTTTTTTTTAGCCAAAATATGAATGGCTAACAATTTAATGACACAAAAAAAGCACAAATTTCAAAACAAAAACATAAAAATATAATACGAAAAATTACGAAATGTTGCTCACTCCATTATGTTGCATGACTGAACCTTTTTTAACTAGCAAATTAGGTAAGTAAAAAAAATGGGATATGTTAGGAATCAGGAAAAATTTCTCTAAACGAATCGTTCATATGCAAGGTGACACTTGTAGAGTATTTTTGGGGTGCCTGATACTAAGTTTTAAGCAAATAAACTCGGCGCTTTGCGATTCGGCGGGGGGCTCCGCCCCCCTGCACCCCCCGGTTTATTTCTTTTTCCATACTCTGTACGAAATCATAGGAACACAGAATGTGTTTTTGCGATGATTCTATTTCCTTACCAACGGCTTGGTTGCACGTGAATAATAACAATATTTGGCAATAATAAATAATTGTTAGACATTTAATTTGGTCTAAAACCCTATAAATATTATATAAATAAATATGTAACTACAAGAAAAATACTATATAAATTGAGAGCTTTCCAACGAATGGTGAACGATTTCTGTGCGATTAAAATTGCGGAAGTTCCATTTCCCTACCAACGGCTCGGTTGTACGTGAAAATCATAAGAAAATTTACAAGCGGTTGCAATCATGTTGACAATATCAATTATTGAGAATGATCATCTGTGTGTAAACAATTGATTCAAATAACCATGCTCATAACTCAGGTTGATGGCCACGCACTTCGCAGTAGTTAACATAATATGGTTGGATAAATCAGGAGCTTTCCAACGAATGGTGAACGATTTCTGTGCGATTAAAATTGCGGAAGTTCCATTTCCCTACCAACGGCTTGGTTGTACGTGAAAATCATTATAAAAGGCGCATAACGGTTTTTTCTGTCGGTTTTTTGTGACGATTTTTTTTCGGTAGGTCATCGCAAAAACACATTCTGTGTTAAAATCAGGGAAAAAATTCAAAAGTTCAAAGAAATCAAAGAATTTTCAGTACTGAACACGATGGTCAAACCAGAATTGTGATATCTTATTCCATTCTCGGATTAGAGCAGATGAACCACGAAGAAGCACGATTTTTTCAAAAGATAGGTACGTACTTTTTGAAAATAGAGAGTTCCTAAAGCAATAGGTTGATAAAGATGAGGCGCCTTATCGTGAACGGAAAACACTACTGCGCATGTGCGGGAAGATGAGGCGCCTCATCTCCAATAAGACAAATTTATTTCACCTAAACATAAGACGCTTTATCCCGAACCATCCTATCTCATCTCTTCCTCCCTATCGCAAAGCAACCTTACACACTGATAACAGTGATATTCATTTCTTGTTGGTATTATTGATTAATGAAAATTATATTCATTCTCTTGTTCATACATTTTCAAAATCTACCATTGCAAAACCTTTTCGTGGATAAAAAAAGAACTAGGAAACTTAGAAATGCTGGAAACTGAACACACGGGATAGGCGGGAAAATCCCCTTGGTGGTTCAGCGTTACTTGAAGATAAGTAGCGTCACTCTAAGATGAAATGCTAGTTCGACCCTCTTGATTTTATCAGGTTATCATCCGCTGCGGCTCGCCCCAGATGATTAAATCCTCAAGCACCTTATTCCAATCGTCTTATCGTTTAGGAACTCTCTATTATCACGCTTCTTCTTGATACGGAATAAAATATCGACTTCTTTCACCATCGTGTTAGGCACTAAGATATCTTTACAATGAGATGTCACTTGGCAAAAATTGAAAAATTTTTGAAGTGCCCAATACTGTGCTCAATATGTGGTACCCTTTGGGTTCTTCAAAACTTATGGATTTTTATGATTTTTATTTGCTTAAAACGTAGTATCAGGCACCCCAAAAACACTCTCCAAGTTTCAGTTCGATATCTCGAAAACTGTGGGAAAAAGTTAGGGGAGAGGGGGTAATATTTGAGATACTTGTATTTCGCCATGTCCAGGAAAAATCCCATTTCCCCCCACTCTGAGACTTATTTGTTTAAGTAGAGTTGGTGACTGTTGGTAGACACCCGAACAGAGCATTATGATATATGCATCTTGAATTTTCACCAGAAGCAGCAACGAGAGTCAGCAGTCCTCGTTGGCTTTCGTGGTAACAAAACATTCAACTGCTTTTAGGCTGCTTTGAGCCGAGAGGATTTGCAGTCGAGAGGGTCTACAGCCCGAATCAGTTTATCCGACAGTTTTCCACTAATGGCTGGACATTATCTCCGCAGGGATAAGATTCCAGTTTGAGAAACAACGGTCATAATTCACATTGATTTACTGCGAGTGGGGCTTGACGCTTGAGAAGTTTAATAGCAGAGCATCAATATAGATATAAACAGACGAGGCCTGAGGAAACATAATTTCAACTTTTCATGAACCGATCAAACACTGAAGTTTGAATACGCAGAATGTACCTAAGTGCAGAGTGTACCCAACTGTCCAACCAATGCACATGGTTCTGTTTCGCTTAACTCAAATCATTTACCATTCTCTTTTAAGAAGGAACCGATCAATACGGTTGTCTTCCGCTTTTTAACTCGATAAAAGGAATTCAATTATTTAACCTTAGTAGTTTCTTTTACTGAAAGAGAATCAAATAATACTGCAATTCCAATGATTTTTAGTTTAAGCTTTTCTGCCCTTAGAAAGGTATCTGTCGACTGGATTTTTTTGCTGAAAACAGAAATGACCTACCACTTTTCAGAAATGGATCATAAATTTGTGGATTGGCTATTAAATCCGAGCACGCAACTCTGAAACATGTTGAGAAAGTAGTGGGAAGCCTCATATAAGAAATTTCTTCATGAATCAACTACAAATGAATGAAATGATAAGAATAGTTTCTTTTACTGAAAGAGAATCAAATAATACTGCAGTTCCAATGATTTTTAGTTTACGCTTTTCTGCTCTTTGAAAAGAATCTGTCGACTGGATTTTTTTGCTGAAAGCAGAAATGACCTACCTACCACTTTCCAAAAATGTATCATGAATTTGTGGATTGGCTATTAAATCCGAGCACGCAACTCTGAAATATGTTGAGAAAGTAGTGTGAAGCCTCATATAAGAAATTTCTTCATGAATCGACTATTTGAAAACCGCAGTGGAAACTGGTCATGACCTCTCCGTCTTTCTCTACGATGCAGTGTTCGATACCAACTTGATGCAACAAGATCGTCTATTTTTTCCGAAGAGAAAATTTACAATATTTTTAAAGTCAGCTGAGACGTACCAAGAGGTCCCGGCACTAATCGAAAAACTCTACAACCATTTTTGGTGCCAGGACATCAATCTGGTTTACAGTGCCAGATTTAATATGTTCTATAGGAGGATAGCGGACTATTCAGGTAGGCAGAAGTACTTGGGACTCATTCAAAATGTCCAAATTGAGAGGGTGTTGTGCCAGTTGCGTCTGTCTTCAACGTTTTTCGTAAATGTTTATTATAGAGGTACTTCTCATAAGTTTAGAAGCGAGAGCTTATGCAATATATGCAATATGAAAGAAGCTGACACCCTCAGCCATTTTTGTCTACGTTGCCCGATCTTAGAACCGTACCGAAGGCAATTCATTGCGAAATACATCTGTGGGCTCCCAGTGGTTGAGGATGAGGATCGTCTGGCTAATTTGCTCGATTTTGGAGATGATAGGGAGAAAATGTTAATTTTATTTCATTTGTACTAGTGCACTAGCACTTCGATCAATTGCGCTCACCGAATAGGTGTCTGATATGTACAGCATTAGCATAGTATAGTGTACAACAGGATAGGCTTGTTGTGGATATTGTACGAGTACCACAGGTATAGCGTCGATGTCATGGATTCATAACGGATTATTATTCTTTATATAAATTTCATATCGATGACCTCGTTTATTTTGCATGTACTTCATTAAGCTGTAATTAGGAAGAAGATAACTAGATTAGGAAGAAGATATTTGACTTATTTCTTAGCTATTATATATTTTTCTAATGATAATGTGTAAGTGGACCTGAACTCTTTGTAGTAATCATTGATTTAATACAATAAACAACTTACTACTACTACTACTACCTAAGAGTAGAGTGTACCCAAATGTCCAACCAATTCACATGGTTCTGTTTCGCTGAACTCAAATCATTTACCATTCTCTTTTAAGAACGAACCGATCAATACGGTTGTCTTCCGCGTTTTAACTCGATAAAAGGAGTTCAATTATTTAACCTTATCGGTTTCTTTTACTGAAAGAGAATAAAAAAATACTGCAATTCCAATGATTTTGACATGGATATGTCTTTGCTCTGGGGGTCAACCAAAAATTTTCGTCACGCAAAAGTTGATGTCACAATTTCTAATGATGTTCACGTACAACCCAGCCGTTGCAAGGGGAATGGAACTTCCGCAGTTTTCATCGCACAGAAATCGTTCGCCACTCGTTGGAAAGCGCTTGATTTATGTGATAAATGCTCACATCTCAAGCTACCAATTTCCCCCTCCTTACGTACCTAGCTACATTCCTAAACTAAGTTGATTGGACTATAAACAATTTTAATAAGCCAGTTACAATATTCTTAACGTAAAGCCATAACATCATTTACTCCACTCCATAGGAAACATTTTCATCGTCTTGACAACAGTCGACTGTTAACAACAACTCATTGTAGTGGCTTCTCTCCACAGTTATTTTCAACATTTCTATAAGTAAACCGTTGTTTTGTTGGAATTAGTCGGGATGCGGCCCAGGGAAAATAACTGAAATTTATTTTACTCTCGAGGACAACCGTTATGAAATCCAGAATCAAAGACATATCCATGTAACATGGTATCTGCTTGTAAAGCAGATAGTGGAACTCGTTTACGAGTTTCCTCTTCATTTTTTTACTTCATATCTGGAAAAGTGCTACTTTGCGATTCATTTTTTATACTAGGTACTTCTACTTTTGAGATCAATTATACCTATTGCATAATTTTGTACAAAAACGAGAGGAAATTTTTAGTTTACGCTTTTCTGCTCTTTGAAAAGTATCTGCTATTTGAAAACCGCTGTGGAAACTGGTCATAACCTCTCCGTCTTTCTCTACAATGCAGGGTTCAATACCAACTTGATGCAACAAGATCGTCTATTTTTTCCGAAGAGAAAATTTACAATATTTTTAAAGTCAGCTGAGACGTACCAAGAGGTCCCGGCACTAATCGAAAAACTCTACAACCATTTTTGGTGCCAGGACATCAATCTGGTTTACAGTGCCAGATTTAATATGTTCTATAGGAGGATAGCGGACTATTCAGGTAGGCAGAAGTACTTGGGACTCATTCAAAATGTCCAAATTGAGAGGGTGTTGTGCCAGTTGCGTCTGTCTTCAAAGTTTTTCGTAACTGTTTATTATAAAGGTACTTCTCATAAGTTTAGAAGCGAGAGCTTATGCAATATATGCAATATGAAAGAAGCTGACACCCTCAGCCATTTTTGTCTACGTTGCCCGATCTTAGAACCGTACCGAAGGCAATTCATTGCGAAATACATCTGTGGGCTCCCAGTGGTTGAGGATGAGGATCGTCTGGCTAATTTGCTCGATTTTGGTGATGATAGGGAGAAAATGTTAAATTCATTTCATTTTGTTACTAGTGCACTAGCACTTCGATCAATTGCGCTCACCGAATAGGTGTCTGATATATACAGCATTAGCATAGTATAGTGTACAACAGATAGGCTTGTTGTGGATATTGTACGTGTACCACAGGTATAGCGTCGATGTTATGGATTTATAACTGATTACTATTATTTATATTAATTTCATATCGATGACCTCGTTTATTTTGCATGTACTCCATTAAGCTGTAATGCCCTGTTAACTAGATTAGGAAGAAGATATTTGGCTTATTTCTTAGCTATTATATATTTTTCTAATGATAATGTGTAAGTGGACCTGAACTCTTTGTAGTAATCATTGATTTAATACAATAAACAACTTACTACTACTACTACTATACCTAAGAGTAGAGTGTACCCAAATGTCCAACCAATTCACATGGTTCTGTTTCGCTGAACTCAAATCATTTACCACTCTCTTTTAAGAACGAACCGATCAATACGGTTGTCTTCCACGTTTCAACTCGATAAAAGGAATTCAATTATTTAACCTTAGTAGTTTCTTTTACTGAACGAGAATCAAATAATACTGCAATTCCAATGATTTTTAGTTTAAGCTTTTCTGCCCTTAGAAAGGTATCTGTCGACTGGATTTTTTTGCTGAAAACAGAAATGACCTACCACTTTCCAGAAATGGATCACGAATTTGTGGATTGGCTATTGAAGCCGAACACCCAACTCTGAAACATGATGAGAAAGTAGTGTGAAGCCCCATATAAGAAATTTCTTCACGAATCGACTATTTGAAAACCGCAGTGGAAACTGGTCATAACCTCTCCGTCTTTCTCTACAATGCAGGGTTCAATACCAATTTGATGCAACAAGATCGTCTATTTTTTCGGGAAGAGAAAATTTACAATCTTTTTAAAGTCAGCTGAAACGTACAAAGAGGTCCCGGTGAGTAACAGTAAAACGTGATTTATAGGTGAAAAGTTTACGCTTTTCCGCCCTTTGAAAGGTATTTGTCGACGGGATTTTTTTGCTGAAAATAGAAATGACCTACCACTTTCCAAAAATGTATCATGAATTTGTGGATTGGCTATTGAATCCGAGCACCCAACTCTGAAACATGTTGAGAAAGTAGTGTGAAGCCTCATATAAGAAATTTCTTCATGAATCGACTATTTGAAAACCGCAGTGGAAACTGGTCATAACCTCTCCGTCTTTCTCTACGATGCAGTGTTCAATACCAACTTGATGCAACAAGATCGTCTATTTTTTCCGAAGAGAAAATTTACAATATTTTTAAAGTCAGCTGAGACGTACCAAGAGGTCCCGGCGAGTAACAGTAAAACGTGATTTATAGGTGAAAAGCAGAGCTATCTTAAAATTTACGGCTTTCCCCGGCAACCAACTTAGCCACGAGCCGCGGGTTTCACTATATATCTCTTAAATAAAGCGGATCTTTGTACAGATGTTACGTAGAATTTTCAGGAGTGAACTCGAGGGTTCAAACTTTTTTAATATTCCTCATAAATTATACGGTTTTTAAATTGGAATTTCTTTCCCTAACTTTTACATTATCACACGCTCGTTTGAAACGTGAATTTCAAAACATCAACTTATTAGCATGGAGTTATATAAATATTTCATTTAGGCTGGTTCGTTTCAATTTAATTGATGAATTGTTTTCACATTTAGGGGTTTGAAAAATAAAAATAATAAAATGTTCCACAAAATCAAAATTTTTACCCAGACCATTTTGAACAACATTAGCGAATTTTCGTAAAAAATGAAGCTATAAGTATTATTAGACCGATAAAATGTGTAATAGAAGCTAAACGAACAGTTGAATTTACCTTCCTCCGTACTTCTGTCATGTTGTCACTGCTGCCATAGAAAGTTGGGAAAAATGAGACTTTACCAGCTGTTATCAGCTGTCAAAAGAGCGCCAGGCCAACAGAGGTGCCAACTTACATGCGTCAGTGTTGATAGAAGTATTTTCCAACTGTGAGAATTGTCTCCTACCTATTGTAGAAAAATCGCAAAAGTTCATGTTGCTCCAAGGCAACATCAGGATATTAGGGGATCGATACCTTTAATAACGTCACACAACCATTTATTTGAAGTTCGAAGTGATTCTATTTCCGAGCCGTCTATTTCAACCTCAGATGATTTCAGCCCTTGCGTTTTCCTCCGTTTCGAGATTGACAACCCCTTACGATCCTGAGGTGTCGACTGTTTTAGAAAAAATGTTTTTTCCCCGCCATTTTATCTTTAAAACAGGTAAAATGACGTAGAAATATAGAGTTTTCGTAATACTCAGATCACCTGCTATGAATCAAATCATCGAAACACAAGCTCAATGAAATCATCAGAAATTAACAAGCGGTTGCAATCATGTTCACAATATCAATTATTGAGAATGATCACCTGTGTGTAAACATTTATTTATATAACCATGCTCATAACTCAGTTTGTTGGACACGCACTTCGCAGTAGTTAACATAATATTGTTGGATAAATCGAGAGCTTTCGAACGAATGGTCCACGAATTTTGTGGGATGAAAAACGACGAAGTACCATATCCCTAGCAACGACTCGGTTGTACGTGAAAATCATCCGTCACACATTTCGTTACCATCCCGCGTTCCATTTTCGGCTAGTTAGTCCATGGCTAAAACACATTCTGTGTTAAAAATCATACTTTCATCAACTTTAGAGTATAAGGAACAAGCATTATAGAAACTCGTAAAAATAAACTGTAAAACCTACAGTTTTTCATCTTCTAAATCCTCAAACACAAGAACATTCTTATGTTCTGAAATCACGTAATAGATTTAAAAAATAGTCGTCTACTGGTGACCATTGTTCCAAAATATTTAGCCGTTTCTGCTTTCTGTCCTTCATCACCTCTTTCTCCTTCATCATCTTCAGGCTCAGAATCAACTTCCGATCCAGGAATCACTACTTTTATAATCAATGCATTCCTCATTCGCTTAATCATAATTTCCATCTTGTGCACTTTTCAGAGTGAGAAGAACTTTCTGAGCCCTTGAGGTGAATATTGGCTTCTAAAAATAAAATATAAAAGGTAATTGTGAACACAGGACACTGAATAATAATTAAACTTCCATAATTTTGGGAACAACTCGAAGGCTAGAAAACATTCTTGTTCGCAAAACTAGATCATTTTGTCGAACGCCTATGGCTCTGAAATCCTACTTTTGTTCTCCAGCAACTTTGGTTCGGATGTGTCAACTTACTGTTGCTCTCAAGCAACATTTGTTCCCACTTCCACAGCTATGCGAAAATCGGTTAACTCTAATATACCATACATTATTCTACTCATTCAGAGTGCAAACAACCAAAGCTAACAGAATTTGGGCCGAAAAAATGTGTAATAAAATCTAAATTAACAGTTGAACTTACCTTCCTCAGTAAGTACTTCTGTCATGTTGTCACTGCTGCCATAGAAAGTTGAGAAAATAAGACTTTATCACTGTTATCGGCTGTCAAAAGAACGCCAGCCCAACAGAGATGCCAACTTACATGCATCAGTGTCGGCAGAAGTATTTTCCAACTGTAATAATTGTCTCCCACCTACTTTAGAAAAATTGCAAAGGTTCATGTAGCTCCTAGGCAACATCAGGATATTAGGGGATAGATACCCTTAATAACGACACTCAACCATTTATTCGAAGTTCGAAGTGATTCTATTTCCGAGCCATCTATTTCAACCTCTGATGATTTCAGCCCTTGCGTTTTCCTCCTTTTCGAGATTGACAACCCCCTACGATATTACGAATATACTTATTTCCGTCTCAGAGTGTGAAGTGAAGAAATCTGTATATACAAAGGTTTCTAGTCGGTTCCCGGCGTCTGCGATGTAGACGAAACACAGGGATACAACTGGAGTGGTTCTTTGCTATTACCTGTTAAACAAAGGGGATAAATGTTTACTTGAACAAAGTCTGGGAGTTAGGTACCGCTGTATTTGATAAAACCTATGAGGAAGTTGTTCGTGATAATTGGCGTGTTTCTTTGCGATCCCGTCACACGGCTGTCCCCTCAGTTTTATTTAGGACATGGTTGGCCTTAATAATCAGACTGTAAGTGCCGAATTTAATGGTATCCACGACGTTTCTTTGAAAGTTCGCTCTTTAGCCTTGCTGCATGACTTACTACGTTTTCCAACTCCGGTCTGCGTCCATGACGGCTATCCGTTTAGTGACGGAGTGCAACATAGTTCCCCTTAGAATCATCCCCGTTGCAGTGTCCCTTTTGACACCTTGTTCAATGCCGCTAATGACATTTCTGGTTGAGATACGGCTTAAATCATTAAATAAAAAATAAAATGTTTAATAATAGTAGTAATTAGCAGTAATTAAGTAATTAGCAATAATTATCATTAGCAGCAATTAAGTAATTAGCAGTAATCAGCAATAATAGTAAATAGCAGTAATCTGGCTCGAGCAATGGTAGGGCGAGGTCACTGGTCTGCGTGGAGTCCTTCAGGACCTTTGCCCGGTTGATCCTTTCGTGGCCCACCTTCCAAGGAGGGACCGAATAGTGGTCGATCGGGTAGCCACTGGCCATACCCGTCTTACTCACAGACACCTGCTAGATCCAGTAGCTTGTGATGTTGCGTGTGGGAGATGTGGGGGTGATTTGTCTATCCGCCACTTATTGCAGGATTGCCCAGCCCTCATGGACCTCAGAGTCCATTATTCACCCCCTCAGTGGGTGGATGTTCTGTCAGGACCAGACAAGGTCCAGTTCCTGTTGGTATACCTGAAAGCCACTGAGCTTTACAACAAACTGTGATATTCTGATCTGTGATATATTTATTAATTTATATACATCTAGTCATACCTTTATTTAACCAAGATGTATAGTATTTATTATTATATATTTATCGATAATATTTATGTATTGGTAAGGATCATCTAGTCGTAGTTTAGTTTTTATTACGAGGTATTTTTATCCGCTGTAGAGGTTACAAAGCGGTCATCGCTGAGGCAGAGTGTAGCGATGCCTCGTTTTGCGGGTTATTGTTATTATTATTTTTCCACCTCCGACCTGCCAGTGGAGTCCGTGTAATCCGTTTAGTGATGGACGGTCAGCATGGCTCCCCTTAGAATCGTGCCCGTTGCAGTGTCCTTTTTACCCCATTTAGCCATTTAAAAATATGTAGTGTAGATAAAGGACAACAACATGTACTGAGAACTACAAAAGCTCAAGAACAACACCAACTTTTACTCGGAAAATTTCGATCAGGCCAATTCGACGAGCTCACATATATTATGTAAAGAAACTGGGAGAACGATTTAAAGCAGCGCATGCACCACGTTGATTGTATAATACTATTATCCATATGATTCATTTGACAAAAAAGACATTTTTCTGTAATTATTATACCCACTTCATTTTAACACAGAATGTGTTTTAGCCATGGACTAACTAGCCGAAAATGGAACGCGGGATGGTAACGAAATGTGTGACGGATGATTTTCACGTACAACCGAGTCGTTGCTAGGGATATGGTACTTCGTCGTTTTTCATCCCACAAAATTCGTTGACCATTCGTTCGAAAGCTCTCGATTTATCCAACAATATTATGTTAACTACTGCGAAGTGCGTGTCCAACAAACCGAGTTATGAGCATGGTTATATAAATAATTGTTTACACACAGGTGATCATTCTCAATAATTGATATTGTGAACATAATAGCAACCGCTCGTTGAATTCTGATGATACGAGTCTGAACTAAAGACATAAAATGTCCCAATGTGTCGCAGACTCGTATGCAAGCGTTTCCAGTTTGATTTGTGAAGCGGAGGTTAAATAATTTGAATAGGTAATTTCTATACTTTACACTCTAGGAAGCTGTAATTTCGTATGTAGCCTCTTTAGGACATTTACTTGACGATGCTCAGGGTCCGGATCAGATGTGTGGCTCTTAAAGCTAATTTCTATGCTTTACACTCTAGGTAGCTGTAATTTCGTATGTAGCCTCTTTAGGACATTTACTTGACGATGCTCAGGGTCCGGATCAGATGTGTGGCTCTTAAAGCTAATTTCTATGCTTTACATTCTAGGAAGCTGTAATTTCGTATGTAGCCTCTTTAGGACATTTACTTGACGATGTCCAGGGTCCGGATCAGATGAGTGGCTTTTAAAGCTAATTTCTATACTTTACACTCTAGGAAGCTGTAATTTCGTATGTAGCCTCTTTAGGACATTTACTTGATAAATCGCTCTTGATTTATCACGAATTTATTTCGTATTTTTGAAGTTATACTTCTTTGCGCCCGTTAGACACTTTGGGATGGGATGTTGGTCGAGAAACCGCGTCACGCTGAATTTTAAGAACTATCGGATGGGATGTCACGCTGAAAAGTAAGAACAAATTTTTAAGAACTATCGATTAATCGAGGAGGAGGAGGAGGAGGAGGGAGGAGGAGGAGGGAGGAGGAGGAGGAGGAGGAGGAGGAGGAGGAGGAGGGGGGAGGAGGAGGAGGAGGAGGAGGAGGGAGGAGGAGGAGGAGGAGGAGGGAGGCGGAGGAGGAGGAGTGAGGGAGGAGGAGGAGGAGGAGTTAGACCCTTTGGGATGGGATGTTGGTCGAGAAACCGCGTCACGCTGAAAAGTAAGAAAAGTAAGAAAAGTAAGAACAAATTTTTAAGAACTATCGATTCATAATATATAAATTATAATTAATAAATTATAATAAATTTATAGATTATTATTATAAATTTATAAATATTATAATTATAAATTTATTATAAATTATTATAAATTTATAATTATTATAAATTATAAATTTATAATTTTTAAGAACAAATTTTTAAGAACAAATTTTTAAGAACAAATTTTTAAGAACTATCGATTCATAATATATAAATTATAATTAATAAATTATAATAAATTTATAGATTATTATTATAAATTTATAAATATTATAATTATAAATTTATTATAAATTATTATAAATTTATAAATTTATAATTATTATAAATTATAAATTTATAATTTATAAATTATTATTCATAATTTATTTATTAATTATAAATTATGGCCACAGAAGTATAACTTCCACCGTGTGGTCCGACGCACACCGATTTTTTTTCGTAGTTTCATACTATAACTATATAAATTGATGTTATAAATGAATAGTAAACAATGACGCTTGTTTGGTTGTCACTTGGTTGCGCGACAACGCAAACACATTCTGTGTTTCAATAATTTCGTCCGAAGTATGTAAATAGAGGTAACCGGGGGTCCAGGGGGCTTGCCCCCTGGCGAGGCGCAGAGCGCCTTTTTTTTTTTTTTTTTTTTTTTTTTTTTTAGGAAGTGATTAATGTTTAACATTAGGTTATAGTAGTCTTGGAAGCTATACTTCCCACCTTACTCGGCAGACGATTACGAGGATTTATCCCCTGAAATAATCAACTCCATTGCATCGGTAGGTACCTACATCAACAAATTAATAGAGAGTTCCTAAAGCAATAGATTGATAGAGATGAGGCGCCTTATCGTGAACGGAAAACACTACTGCGCATGTGCGGGAAGATGAGGCGCCTCATCTCCAATAAGACAAATTTATTTAACCTAAACATAAGACGCTTTATCCCGAACCAACCTATCTCATCTCTTCCTCCCTATCGCAAAGTAACCTTACACACTGATAACAGTGATATTCATTTCTTGTTGGTATTATTGATTAATGAAAATTATATTCATTTTCTTGTTCATAAATTTTCAAAATCTGCCATTGCAAAACCTTTTCGTGAATAAAAAAAGAACTAGGAAACTTAGAAATGCTGGAAACTGAACACACGGGATAGGCGGGAAAATCCCCTTGGTGGTTCAGCGTTACTTGAAGATAAGTAGCGTCACTCTAAGATGAAATGCTAATTCGACCCTCTTGATTTTATCAGGTTATCATCCGCTGCGGCTCGCCCCAGATGATTAAATCCTCAAGCACCTTATTCCAATTGACTTATCGTTTAGGAACTCTCTAATATTACGACAGAGAACCTTAGATTACACGAAATTACACGAAGACACAGACGTGCCTACTATGGGGTTACATTATCTCTTACGAATGCATTATCACTTATCACTTGGTCACGGCAAATACTTGAGTAGTTTCTTTAAAATTTTTCAAGTTGCATAAATGTTTGAATTTACTATCTTATCCAGAATAATAAATTACTGTTTTGTTTTGGAATTAACGTCAAACTGAACAAGAAAAGTATTCGTAGGTAATCCTTAAAAAGTGATATTTCTTCAAATTGTACCTACTCTTACATTCAAAGTTATGTAGTTTTGTCGATTTTAACTGGCGTTTTTGAACTCCACAAATTCAATCTCAGGTCAATCTGCCTGTGCATCTGCAAATCCTCGCAATTCTTATCTTTCTCGATTTCATCAAAAAATATTCATTGAACGTAGGTGTAGGGATTATACCGGTTAAGTAATGAATTATGATACCTTTAAGATTATATTGTCATAGATATAGCCTCTGAAAGTTTGCAAGCCAACACGAATGTCTTACTACATGCACCGCACATATCCCTCCTGATTTCTGTTCCTCTCAAGCCCGCATGTCAAAAATTAAAAAATATCCTAAATCAATTCATTTAATAAGATATAGATTATTTGGACAATGGTAGAGAAGCGAAAAGTCGTGCCTGGCTGGCGTACAACAAAAAAGTAGGTACCCAGTTTTGTCCCCAGTAGGAACCTATGTTGAGACAATCTGGGGATAGTTTTAATACGATAACAAATATCGTTAAATGTATAATTTATAGCAGATCATGGGTCGAAACAAAATTATCGACGATTAACTAGGACATTACAAATTTTATGCACAAAGTTATGCTCAAAAATGTACTTAATTGCAATAATATTTGCTGAAAAGTTTATATGTAAAAACTAAAAAAAAAAAAAAATCTTAAATTCCAAAATCTTTTTTGAATTACCACCGTATTTTATTCAGTATGAGTTTTTTTCTTGCTTTAAATTGGTTTTTAACTAGTTATTTCTACTGAAATTGCTCAAATTTCAATATAATTTAACATTCGACAGGTGATTTCAGAAAATTCGCTCATACGATAATGCTGTTTGAATGACGTTTTGTATTCAGCAAAAACTTAAATTCCAAAATCTTTTTTGAATTAACACCGTATTTTATTCAGTATGAGTTTTTTTTTCTTGCCATGAAATTGGTTTTTAACTAGTTATTTCTACTGAAATTGCTCAAATTTCAATATAATTTAACATTCGACAGGTGATTTAAGAAAGTTCGCTCATACGATAATGCTGTATGAATGACGTTTTGTATTCAGCATAGTATTTCGAAAGAAAATATATTACAAACTAGCAGGTTCACCCGTGCGTTGCACAGGTTTACTTGAACATTATCAAATAGCCCGTGACCCAAGTTGAAGTAATTCTGATAGATTCGCCCACTCACATTCCCAGTTGGTTCAGTGACGTTCAATACCTTACCACATTGACAATAATATTGACCGTGTAGGGAAACAGAATGAGTATTGACGGCGATATTGATGAAATCCGGAAATTCTGTTCTCGAGGCGTCAATATTAAAAAGTGGAGGGGAACCGGTGAAATTCCGGTGAACCGGGGAACTTCAAATCTTCAAAATTTCTTCCTGTAGCTAAGTAGTTCAGTGTTACTGCTAATCTCTCTCTAACAGGGATGCACTCCCTCATGTTTGTGTTCTGTCGACTCAATAGTGGTTCAACCATCTGTAATAATTTTATAAACGTCTGTTCGTTCATTCGGAAGTACCTAATTGTGAAAGTCTGCAATATCTGTCAAACTTATTTCCCCCCGTAATCGCAGATGAGAATATTTTTCCCGCTTTTTCAACCACTCTTTCACCCATCTTTTTCGCTGAACTTGACGAAACATTGCGTTAGCCATAACTATGGCTTCAGTCTTTTTTCCTGTTGTCCATGATGTCAAAACCAAAACAAACAACTCCCCGAAAATTCACTTCAAAAAAGACACAATTTCACCTCAAAAAAGACTCAAATTCACTTGTGGGAATGGCGGGAACTACCTACCCTTCCAAGTTCCCTTCCTTCTACTACATCTATTTCTAGTAAAAAAATTAAACTACAGATAAAGTTGTTTTATTGACATGAATATTGACCGTGTAGAATACGACATGATTGATGAGGATATTGAAGTGAAAAAACAGCGTCGTCAATAATATTGACAATACTGATATTGTCAATATATTGAGCGTGTAGGGCCCGCAAGAAAAAATTATTCGAGTTTTCTACAGCAAAGAACACAAATAGTGAATACCCAACGTAGTTATGTTGACATTGAAATTAATTATGACTAATCCAATGCCGAAACAATTAATAAATTAAATTATGAGAAGGATTTAATTCAGAAACCGAAAATTAACCATACCGTGTTGGGCTACTGTATTTTACTATCCCAACGTCCCAATATTTAGTACCTGGGAATAATTTAAGTATTGAAATTGATATTATTTACACTAATCTTTGTATAGGGCATACATCCATTGTAAATAAAAAAATAAAAAAAATAATAGAATCATTTTTATGTGAACCAAGTCTATTGAGTTTGAAATTCATGAACGTATCTACCTTGGAAATCGATGTGGACGACCAATAATAGGTGAGAAGTAGACAGAGTAAACACTTCACACTGAAACACTTCACAAAACAAACGTAAACGAATTGCCTTTTCACATCCGATCGCGCAAACGCGAGCCGAAGTTCGAGAAAGAATCACTTCACATACCTAAGAATCAAATCGTAGAGCTGGCAGGTGAGGCCTTTTATGCTATATCCCCGCATATTTCCGTTAATTCTCTACTGTTCATTCATTACTGAGTTTGCGAGCTTGCGAGCATCCAGACCACCGAACTATCCACATCATTCTGATCTACATGTCCAACTAATTTGTATTTTTACTATGAGATTGACTACTTGATGTTACGTCTATGTATTTTTGAGATGCGAGCATCCAGACCACCAAACTATGCACAGCATTCTGATCTATTTTACCACAGTGGAAGTAAAAATGATTGGGGATCATCAATCCCCATTCTATGGAAAATAGTTTGTAAATGTGCGGATATAACAGAAAAGACCCGGCAGGTGAGTAGACACACGACCTATCACACAACCACGAGCGTAAAGACTAAACTAAAAACTAGGGATGGGTATCGATGTTTCAAAAACATCGATGTTTTCCTCCCAAACATCGATGTTTACTCTTCGATGTTTTTTAAACATCGATGTTTTTCCCCAGACATCGATGTTTTTTTTTCAAATGTGTTTTTTTGTCGTTAATGCAAAAATGATGGTTCTTTTATACCTGAACAATAATTATTCTTGTTTTATAAATGCTTACTTGGTTGTTTATTATTCTTCTATAAAAACAATACTGTACAGATTCAAGAAACATCGATGTGTTTGAATCAAATCGTACTACGGTAATGTCGATTCGTTATCACATATTGTATTCAGTGTTCGTATCATTCATTATCATGAAATTCGTTGTCTCGCGTTTCCGCTGTTAGTGAGTTGTAAAACAAACATTTAATTTTTTACAACTTCTTTACAATTTTTCAGTGTTTTAATGAGAACATTTTCTTTCTACTTTTCTGCGATTTTACTTATGTAGGTACTATTATTAAAATTGTAGAAAAGAACTACTTTTTTCCGCAAATTTTCTAAGAAAATTAGTTTTTTCTTTTGGTTTTCTAAAAACCATCGATGTGTCGAAACATCGATGTTTTTTCTCCGATGTTTTTTAGACATCGATGTTCCTTGGAAAAAAAAAACATCGATGTTTTGTTCATCGATACCCATCCCTAGACTAAACTAAAAACACCGTCCACGCGCCAAAGATGTAACTGCGCAGGGCCGTCTGCGCATCCTCTATAGGGTCTGCAGGTGGACTTTAGCCGAGTTCTGAGAATTCCTACAGAAGGGGGCACACCACGGTACACAACTTCTACAGTTCGCGCCACCACTGGAGAAGTAGATACTAACCGTTCTCAAAACATCAGCACGGACAAGATTGAGTGGATCGGGTACCTGCAAACTAGGGTTGCCAGATTTTTACGGGAAACGTATATAGTATTTTGGCACAAAATCTCGGAAAAATATAGTATTTTGAAGGAATATATAGTAACATTTGAAAATTAATTGTTTGTCACTCATATTAATTTAGTTACGTCAGGTTTCATGATTTAGAAATTGCACACTTGTAATATATTTATAAATAATGGATAATAAATCGATGATATAGCTATAAAAATTTTCTAAATATCAGGGTTTTCTGCAAGTAACTGTTTGGGCACAATCATTTTAGGAAACATAAATTTTAATTATTGCAGATAGGTGGTCAGAGTTAAAAACCAAGGAAGCATAGTGCTTCATAAAAGACAGCTAACGAAAAATACATCGCTTTAAAATTTGAAAAAAGTGGTCTTTGACTGGAATTAGAGTAATCCAAACATATTCGACAATCAAATACCCAGTTCGTTCAGTGATGACAAAGATACCCATTTCCCCACCTCCCCTAAAACACCCCCTGCTATGGGTTAGATTTGAAAATTTTCAAGTAGCCTGAGATTTAAGTTAGAATGCTCCAAACATATTCGACAACTCAGATCCCCAGTTCGTTCAATGACGTTCGAAACGCTTCAACTCCACCACCCCCTCCCACTCAATTGTGGGTCAGATTTGAAAAATTTGAAAAAAGTAGTCTGACTTAAATTGGAGTAATCCAAACTCGACATCGAATCCCCAGTTTATTCAGTGATGAAAAAGATACCCCATTCCCCCATCCTCCCCTAAAACACCCCCTATGGGGCAGATTTGAAATTTTAAACCTTTTAAACCTTCTCTGGACTTCCACAAATAATTTAAGACCAAAATTAGCCAAAACGGTCCAGCCGTTCTCGAGTTTTAGCGAGACTAACGAACAGCAATTGATTTTTATAAATATAGATTATATACAGTACCAACGTCTGGCAACCCCACCTTAAACAATATTCGATACGTGCTGAATTCAAAAAACAGTCAATACCAAATTTACTTTCTCACTCTCAACAGGAACCTCACAACAAAACCCCTCGTATTTTACTCTGAATGACTCCCTGAGTTTAAAAACCCCTGACGTGCAGGAAATTTATTGGAAAACCCCTTAGTCAGTACTTTATTTTTAAAGAATAAGAAACGGAAAATAAAAGCCGGCGAAGCAACCGTATTTTCATCGGTCATTTTCAAGAAAACCCTCGGTTTAGTTGAAAACACAATGTTTTCCAACATTTAAACGTGATTTTCTCTCCTAATTACCAAAGTAAAAGTAACATTGACTACACCGTTGTAAAGGTGAGATTTCAACGCAGTTTTTACCGTACTTGCATCCTGAAAACGTATTGGTTCTAATAGTTAAAAAAACTCGAGGTTTCTCAAGTAAGGTAGAATTTGCTGTTCAGTGGGCATTTTGCTGCATGTTGGGCTTCTTAAAAAAGATCAGGCATCTATCCGTTAAGAAATGTAATGTTCTTTCTAACGGTATCCTCAAATTTCAATTTTCACAACAAAATAGGGGAGTTAAGATCGTTTTAGTGTCAAAAGGTCGAAAGCATGAAAAATATCTTGAAAATTAACCTACTCGAAAACCAAGCGTTAAAAAGAAAATCTCTAACAGGAACTTTCGATTAAAAAACAAACAAACTATTCCTGCAGTTTGGCGGACCTGTTTTTGTTTAAACTCTTTATGTGTATATATGTGTCATTCCAAACGATAACGCTCCTTAGGATTGACATAAAAAGCCCGTTCTTCCGCCGATAAAGTCAACCTTTCCAAACGAAAGGATGAATTCGTTTGCCAACAATTTTTGAGTACATGAAATTGGTTACATTTCAGAATGTACTAAAAAGAGCAAAATCTAAAAATTGCTAAAAACGGCCAAATATCCTTAAATTTATCATTTTTAGCAGATTTTCGGTCAAAACAAAATTATCGACGATTAACTAGGATATAACAAATTGTACGCACAAAATTATACTCAAAAACGAACTAAAATTGCATCAATATTTGCTGAAAAATCTATAAAAACTGCAAAAAAAAAAACCCTAAAAATCCAAAACCTTTTTTGATTCACCAAATTTTATTTAGTATGAGGTTTTTGCCATAAAATTGGTTTCTAAGAATTCATTTCCACTTAAATTACTCAAATTATAATACAATGTAACATATTATAATACGATAGGTGATTTAAGAAAATTCGCTCATCCGATCATGCTTCATGAATGAAACTTTTGTATTCATCATAGTATTTTAAAAGAAAATATATTACAAATTATATACAGTACCATCGTCTGGCAACCCCACCTTAAACAATATTCGATACGTGCTGAATTCAAAAAACAGTCAATACCAAATTTACTGTCTCTCAACAGGAACCTCACAACAAAACCTCTCGTATTTTACTCTGAATGACTCCCTGAGTTTAAAAACCCCTGACGTGCAGGAAATTTATTGGAAAACCCCTTAGTCAGTACTTTATTTTTAAAGAATAAGAAACGGAAAATAAAAGCCGGCGAAGCAGTCGGACTTTCACTGCTGTTTGTTTATCCCCCGGCTGGAAGAGTTGGACGTTTTAAAAGGAGGGAGGCTTCAAGTAGCCTCCAGAATCATCGCCCCGACTACATTTCAGTCTCGTTCGATCGTTCAAAACGTTTCCACCTTATCTCCGGCGAAGCCATTCTAGTTGTTTTCGATTTTATCCGTGAATACTTCAAGATACACAAACCTAATTCATTTACTCCAAACAAAAATTAACGTAAACAGTTTGAAACCCGTTCAAATATTTTTAACCTTTCAATTGGCGGATTTATGCTAGAGATATTGAAGTTTCTTCAAGATGAAACTCGAAGTAAAAGTAGGTAAGTTTTGGTTCAACTGATATACGATCGAAATTCCGATTATTGTTTATAATAATGCATGGCAGTTAATTTCCCTATAATGTACTATAATATATAGATATTTTTACAAAACTGTAAGTAATTTATGTGGGTTATAGGGATTAAAATAGATGATAAAGTGAATTTTATGGGGGAAGAATACTTCATCAATTTCATTTATTTTTCAAATCCAAAAATATTCACATTACAAAAATTAATATACATCTTTCTATGAATAAATAATGATTTAAAAACAAATAAATATAAACTGTGCCCACAAGAAGACCAAGTTCAAAAGAACTTATGCTCTTCAGTGGAGTTGCTGAGCCCTACAATGAGCGAATATAAAGTGAAATGTAAAGTTGAAAAACAGATGAAGAGAAAGAAAAAAAAAAACGAAGAAATGAACAGAAAAAATAACTACAAGAAGTTACAAAAATAATACATAGGTATTTTATGAACCTAAGAATTTATTGAATTCACAAAATCGCAGAATAGAGTGAAAGAAAAAAACAAAACACAATTTCTAATTTACTAAAAATTAATGGCGCACTTTAAAGCTTTTTTAAAAGACTGGATACAATTATTGAAACTGAAAGGATTAATGTTATGGAAAACGAAGAATCTCAAAGCCGACACATAGGCATTTCTTCTAAAAAATTCTTTGCGGGTTTTCGGTAACAAAATGCCACTCATTATAAAATTCCTACAAGTCGACAATATTGAGGTATGTTCCGATTTGATGCCTCTCCTAAATACTTGAAAACAAGATTGAAAAATAAAAAGTTGATGAATAGTACATTAATGAATGAATGGTACATTAATTAACCTGTGAAGCTGCGAAGTGGGAAACCTATTGTTTTTATTGAAACCTATTGTTTTAAATACTTTTCACTGCAGAACTGATACCACTTGTTCAGGCCCATTAGACGTACTAGGTGACTGAATTAAATCTTCTAAAAAACTTGACAAAATTCAGCGTAGTATGGATCATGTCCTCCCCTATTTTACCTGGAGGCCTCTTATAGGCGAAACTAGTTGTGAATGAACATATAAAGAAGCCGCCTAAGTTCCACCCTCTTGCCAGTACTCCCGTTGTTTATTAATGTTTCTGTTATCCATTTGAAACACGAGATTTAGAGACTTGATAAATTGTCCGAGTAGTAGTTACTGATTGAATTTTATTATCTATTTTTATTTGAGCATTTTGCGTGCACAGAAATGGTTATCGCAAAACAAATGCTAAACAATATTCTGCAGTACAAAACGAGTTCCTGGTAGTTAACTATCTTTTCAGTTTTTTGACGTTTTGACATTTTATATCTTTGCTCTGGCACAAAACTCGAAAACCGTTACCAAATTTGTTACCAAATAATGTTGATGATTTCCGCTTACAACCGAGTCGTTGCTAGGGAAATGGTACTTCGTCGTTTTTCATCCCACAAAATTCGTTGACCATTCGTTCGAAAGCTCCCGATTTATCCAACCATAATACGTTAGCTAATGCGAAGTGGGTGGCCAACAAGCTGAGTTATGAGCATGGTTATATAAATAATTGTTGTTTACAAACAGGTGATCATTCTCAATAATTGATATTGTGAACATGATTGCAACTGCTTGTTAATTTCTGATGATGTCATTGGGCTGGATTTCGATGATTTGATTCATAGCAGGTAATCCGAATATTGCGAGAACAGTTTGATTTGTGAAGCGGTGGTTAAATCATTTTAATAGGTAATTTCTATACTTTACACTCTAGGAAGATGTAATTTTGTATGTCGTCTCTTTAGGACATTTACTTGACGATGCCCAAGGTTCGGATCAGATGAGTGGCTCTTAAAACTAATTGCTATGCTTTAAACTCTAGGAAGCTGTAATTTCGTATGTAGCCTCTTTAGGACATTTACCTGATGATGCCCAGGGTCCGGATCAGATGAGTGGCTCTTAAAGCTAATTTCTATGCTTTACACTCCAGAAGATGTAATTTCGTATGTAGCCTCTTTAGGAAATTTACTTGACGATGCCCAGGATCTGGATCAGCTGAGTAGCTCTTAAAGCTTGCATACGAGTCTGCAACACATACGAGTCTTCAATTAAAGACATAAAATGTCCCAATGTGTTGCAGACTCGTATGCAAGCGTTTTTTTTTTTTTTTTTTAATAACATTGGGGTTGTATGAACATTGAACATAACTACATATAACATGCTGTAGCGTATTCATGTACGAATGAAAACGTATTATGTTGAAATCAATAACCATCAGAAAAATATTGTCATTAGTAGTTATGTCTTTACTTTGGCACATACATTCAAAAAGTGCTAGCGTTCCGGAAAGCGTTGCCCTTTTAGCATGGAACATGCTTTAGCCTTGAGCTAACTGCCCGAAAACCTTACGCGGAAGTGTCTCGAAATTTTCTTATGATTTTCACGTACAACCAAGCCGTTGATGGGGAAATAAAACTTCTGTAGTTTTCACCAGACAAAATTCGTTGGAAAGCTCTCGATTTATCACGCATTTTCTTTTTTCTTATGATTTTAATGTACAACCTAGCTGTTGCTGGGAAAATAAAACTTCTTTAGTGTTCATGGGACAAAAATCGTTCTCCACTCGTTGGAAAGCTCTCGATCTATCAGTCATTTCTTTCGTACTTGTTCTTCTATTTATGTCGTAGTTTTATATTTATTTATGTTATAATTGGATATAGTGACCGATGCCGCTTGTTTTGTTATCAATTGGTTGAGAAGTTATCCGTTTAATTTCAATTCTCTTCTAGAAGCTCCTTAAAAATGTTTGTTTTTGTTACTTGGTCACTTCTGCCAGGCATGTTCCATGTTTCCTGACTTTTAGCCACGGGCTCTAAGATATAGCTTTTTTTTCGAGGGTGGGCTTGTTTTCCAGTAACATTTCACGGTAAATCGAACGGTAACACTTGCAGATCTCCCCAACACCAATAGAACCGAGTTTTACACTTTGACTAACTAGTATTTTGTTCATTTGTTATACTAAATTGTATGTGTGATTGGAAGTAAAACAAGTTAGTTTTTCAACATTAAAACATGATTTTTTTCCCCTATCAAAGGTTAAATTAACTAAATATACCGTTAGAAAGCTGGAATCCTGAGGATGCTATGCCACGAACCTCTTGAGATTTTAGGGGAGAAGGCTGATCCACAGACACTTGACAAAATTAGGTGGTTTGGGATTTTTGCCACAATTTCTCACTTTAAGCTGTACTACCGTCCATTAAAACAGTGTTTGGACTTTTGAATGTAAATTTGACGCTCTTTCCAACGGTATCTTCAATTATGATTCAAGAGTGTGAATGAAAGGAGTCATGACCATTTTTAGCGAATTTTCTTAGTAAATGAAACTATTGCAATGGCTCCGAAAATTTTAAAATAAACATTTTCAAAATCTTTCTTCATCGAAATCTGTTTTGAGGCATTCTGAAATGATTCCTGGATTTTAACGCTTTTTTATATGTGTATATATGTATGTGTCATTCCAGACGATAACTCTCGATAGAATTGAGATAAAAACTTCGTTCTTTCGCCAAAAAATCAAGCATTTCAAAAGAAAGGATGAGTTCGTTGGACAACAGTTTTTGAGCACATTAAATTGGTCAAATTTCAAAAAATGTACTTAAAAAATCACTAAAAAAGGCAAAAAACCGCTAAAAATTAACAAATTTCTATTTTTTAGCAGAATGCTACTCGAAAAAATTTTTCGAACATGAACTAGGACATTTAAAAATTTAAGCACAAAAGTGTAATGAAAAATGTACTTAAATTTCATTAAAATAAGCTAAAAATCGATAGGAACACTTGAAAAAATTGTAAAAATCCACAAAATCGTTTGTTCATTGGAACATTACTGACAAAAAGTTGGTTTGCTATAAAATGTATAATAAAATTTTTATTTGTCCCCAAAGTGCTCAAATTTCAACAGAATTTGACATAAATGTAATACGACCATTTATGAAAATTCGCTCATACGATCATGCTGCATGACTGGAACTTTTATTACATAAAGTCAAAAACACGCAAAAGAGAGCCAAGATACTCGAAAACAAGCCGTTTAATGAAGAATATATAAGAGGGACTACTTGTTGAAAACTAGTGGTAATAAAATCAAAGCCTGAAGTTTGTTACACTATTAACAACATCCTGTATATGCAAGTTACGTTGCGATGAATTTTTCGTCTAATAACGAAAAGATAGAGCAACGGCCCTCCCTACCTTGCAACGGTGTAGGCAAGGTCAAGCCTCTCGATAGATTACAAACGCCACTCCGTTTGTAAAACTCGGATGAGCCAGGAGAGATTTATCGGTTTATTTAAAGCTGTAAGAGCTCTCTTGCAACGAGAATATGGGATTTCTATTAATGGACCAGTAAACCTTTTTATCGTAATGCCGGTAACGGGTAGAGAAGTCCCAATACAGAGAAATATGGTGATTCAGTAGAAATCAACGAGAAGGTGGTGGTGGAGAGGGGTTGGATTTTTGGCGCAGGGGAGCCCAGTTAGGTTCGGGCTGTTTTAGATGGAGGGACGCTAGCGTTACTCTCGTCTTGTTGGCGGCTAGCGTTCCCGTTCTCGACTATTATTAGTTTTATTGTGATATGCACCCTCGGGTTACAGGTCACAATGATATCAAGAGGCTGAAACGGGAGAATGAGCATTTGCGGAGGGAGATCTGGACTCTGAGGGAGGAGCTATACCGGTTGGAGCACGAACGCGGTCAGGTATGTATTTAATTCCTTCATTAATTTATTTTTCAGTTGATTATTGTCCTGAATGTGTAAACGCATCATTAGGTACCGAAATCCCCCATGTTTGACTGTTGCAATGGTGCTGGACGGGGCATTGAATATACAGTGTTTGTAGCAGAAACCCGTCTAATGCAGTAACGCCTGCATTAACTACAAGACTTTACAATTTAGCTCCAGTCATGCAGAAAAATCGCATGAGCTAATTTTCTGAAGTTATCGATAATTTGAGCTTTTTGAGTACAAAGAAAATATGAACCATTATTTTTATGGGAAAACACGTAGTCTAAGTAGTTATCTGCTGTTCAAAAATAGCTTTTGGATTTTTCGCTTTTTAAAAGTTTTTATCAATTGTTGAGCAAATTCTAATGAAATTTAAGTACATTTTTCAGAATGATTTTGTACTTAAATGTTTTAATGTTCTATTTTATATTTTTTGGTAAACCTCATTTGAGCAATATTCTGCTGAAAAATTATGCATTCAACAATTTTTAACCGTTCTTAGCCATTTTTAGTGATTTTTTTAATCACATTTCTTGAAATTTGTGCAATTTAATGTGCTTAAAAAGTGCTGGCCAACAAACTCATCCTTTCGATTGGATTGCTTGATTTTTTGGCCCGCGAACGGAATTTTTATGTCAATCTTATGAAAAGTTATCGTCTGGAATGACACACACACACACACACACAGCAATGGATAATGCCTAAATCCACATGGCTCGAGAGGTTAATGACTTCATGGATTCTTCCCAAATGTGCGTAAAATTTCTGCCGCTTTTTCCCCTATTCTCAACCCTGCAGCTCCTGCATTTTCGAAAATTAAGAATGCGGCTCGAAGAATCATGAGTGTTCCTGGGGCACATAACTTAGTGGAAGTTATATCTCGAAGTGCCGGAGAAGTTACGCCGAACGAATGTTCTGACTATTTAATGAACACGTTCATCAATTTAACTTCGGCTGCAAATGGACAACGTCTTCATCAGAAGAGCTTGTTCACCTCATCATTAGAAAGAACGTTGTTTTTGAGTCTTAATTGGGTACTAATTCCTGAGCCTGAAATCTGATATGTGGTAGGTATGTTGGGAGTCATACGAAAGAATGGGAGAAGGGGCATGGGCAGAAATAGCCATCAACTTTTTCAACTAGACTGGTTTTGTTCCTAAAACTTCAATCATGTTTTATTGTAGCTGCTAAATTTCTTGATGCTAACTCATTTGCGTTTCATGAACCGTGAGTCTACATCATGCACTGTGATAACTTTATTTTGCCAAAAAATGGTGTGATGTACAGAACAAGATACCTACCGAATGGAACCTATAGTGGATGTAATGGGAGGTGTGTTTTCTGTGGTGATTTAGCGAGAAAATGTATGAGTAAGTTATTATAACGAGCGTGTGTGCGTGCATGGCATTTCTCGGTATGGGGAATCGAGTTGTTGTGACGGCTAAGTTTACTCACATGTCATTGCACGGGCGTCTTGATTGGATCAAACCAGGCTCCTCAAGGTGATGAATTGGTAGCTTTCATTAGTGACAGCTTCTTCAACAAGTCAAGGCCTTTATTATGGAAACAAAAATACGATTTGGATACACTATGCCTACCTACACTTCTTAGGTCATTCGAACTGAAATATCCTCGTGAATAGCACAACATCATAGGTAGGACTAGGTATATTAAATCAGGCAGCCATACTTTTACTAACTTGAGGGTGATTCCTCTCCACTGATTGAATCAATTTAAGAGAAAAATCAGTTCCTTTATCAGGACTCAGATCAGGACTACGATATACAGCCATAAGTTTGGAACCTTAAGTAATAATAAGTGTGCAGTAAGTATAAAATAACTCATTAAAAAAAATGCTTGAAAAAATTATTGAAATAATCGATATGTGAACCAACCGATCAATGATCATACCATAACCATCCAGCCAATAAATGATCATACCATAACCTTCCAGCCGGCTTCGGTTTATTTACCTTTTGTGATGTCTCTCGTCGATGTTCAATTCTCTGTATTTCATTTCGTGGTAATTGGCATACAATGTGTAACATAAAAGAAACCGTAATTAGTGTAAAAGTGAGTGCTAAAGTTACGAGTCATGAACCCCTTGGAGAGATACGAGTACGAGTACATCCACATATACAAAGACGATTGGATTGAGAGTGGTGAGTCAATGATAAGCCCCCAGTGCTCCCCAGTTCATGAGCATTTTCATATAGAAAGACAGATTTAGTTTGATAAGAATGTATGTTTTTTTTTTTTTTTTTTCTTTTTTTGTTTACCAAGGGAAGGGTTAATTACCTTAATTTATAGATCGTAAGGTTATGCAGTAAAAATAATACAATGTGCCTGCTCTTCCCTATTCGTTTCCCTACATGATTACGTTCATTTTCTCTCGGTAGGTAGGTATGTACGTAAGACCCAAATTCAAATTAATTCTAAAGTGATTGTTTTCGCTTTTTCATTTTTAAATAATAAACTTTTTTAATTGACTAACCTTGTAACACCCTTTTTAGGTGCTACAATGCCCTCTTTGTGACTAGTAGTACCCACTATACATATTTATACGATAGTTACATATATAATTTTTAACTTTTGTTCTTGCCACGCCATGATAAATGGTTTTGCTAGGCCTGAATGACGAGGTGGCGTGAAACCCTGACTTTTAGTCATTGTTTTAAATACTGGAGTTGATTATTCGTGTCCATGAATAATTTTATGTTACCTAGCCCGCATATGAAAGTACCGTTTTCCGCTCTTATTTGATAAATTTAGACTAGATTGGATTTGCATTTTCTTCTTTCCCCCCTTTTTTTTTAACCATTCGGGTACCTATCTCAATATATTCAATTTAGCTTATCCAAACTAGCTCTCCAAACTAAGTCTCGCAATAATTATTGCTTATAAGACCCCAGACCGGGTGAATTTCGTTACCAACCCGGGAATCGAACCTGGGATCCCCAGCTCCGAGTATTTTGGATGAGTAGATTGTCACATAATCTAGTTCCTGGGTAGAACGGAAATCGTTTCCAAGGATCAAAGCTTAGTGCATTCAGTTGTACTAAGGAAGAGCGCCTCCTCGTCATTAAGGACTATACAGAGCGTCAATAATAGCTGTGTTCCAAGCACCACGAGTTCATGAACTTTTCGGAACTGGTTCGGCGCCAAACATGCGCACGTGAATCGTGTTCCAAGCGTTTTGAGTTTAGGAACTCAACACTCGCTAAGGTGTTCCCACAACGTCGGGTTCATGAACTGAGTTCAGTGAGTTCATGAACTTTTCAAACCTGCTCGGAGATAGGGTTGAGAACTCGAACTGAAGGAAACCTTTCCGAAAATTCATTTTGCAGCAAACCTTCACGCTAAATGCCTTGTCATTTGCCTGCTTGATGCTCGTTGTTATCGTTTTTCATATCTCATTTTGAATTTGCTGCATCTAATAATTATTACAACCGTCAGTTTTCTTTTATCAGCTGTCAACACATAGATAGAAAACATTTGTTTAAGGGTTAAGGGTAGTTGGTAATTGGCAGGCAATGTCAAACTAATATTTTTCTCGTACGCATTGGCCCACGCTACCTTACTTGAAATAACGTCGTGTTTAGCACTTTTTTTTGCCTTTAATCAATAATGGCTCGAGGAATTTTGATGAAATTTTTATCAGTTACTCTTCTTTTGGTTTGGAATGATATCCCCTACCCTTCATACCTGGGAAAATACTCTGAAGGTGGCAATCAGCAAATAACATTCAAAAATAGTTGAAAATGAAAACTAAAAGTTTCGTAAACTAGTGGAACCCATCTGAGTTCATCAACTCAGACGGGTGCTTGGAACACACTTAATAATAAATTATCGTCGCGCACAGCTCACACTAGCAACAAAGTCTGATTCCGAATCTGATTCGTAACCTTTGTACATAGTAACAGCAATGGAGCGTTGTTATTGGCCACATGGGCTGTGTTGGCGTTGCTATGCGAACTGGAGTGAATAAAGTTGGTTGTAAGTCGGGGTGGCCTGAAACACCGATTTAGGTATAGATAATATTAGGTAGGAGTTGGTTTTGCGTGTCCATCACTGAATTATTGACATGAATATGTCAATATATAAATTTCGTATTTTTTTCTTTTTTCAACCCAAAAAAATGTAACGTTTAAATTGATGTATAGAGGAAGAAATTGGCAGCGTGATGTGCAGTGATATGGAAGATAAATTGATAGCTTTCTAACGAGTGGATAACGATTTTTGTAGATGAAAAACCGACAGAGTTTCATTTTCCTAGTTACCGAAATCTTTCTATTGCTTTCCCATTGAATGATAGTTGATTAAACAGAAAAACATACTAGAGTAGATTTAGAACGTATAGCAACGCTAAAATCAGTTCTCTGGTAGAGTAAGAACGTGTCACACCTTTTTTCGTTTGTTCAAAAATTTCTTCAATTGAACGTATCAATCGCTTTCTCAAATATAAATTGAGAAGCCAAAAGACATATCTATACCTTGATTTTTTTCCGTGTGCGCGGTAAAATTTTACATTTTGGACATCAATAAATTATGCAGTTATTGGATTAGTGTTGGACTCTGATTATGTGAGTTAAATAAACTGCATTTGGAACGATAACACATTTTTTTTTATCTCAAACACTGAGTACGACCGACAAGCGACCAATATCAACGTTCGACTTGAGCCAAAACAGATTGAAACCTGATTTTCTGTTAGCCATCAACCCAAAGTACTTGGAAGATGCTGGGTTGGGTTTGCATTTGAATTTCCTCGGCTCGTTTACTCTATTAAATGTCCCTTCGCTATTTGGGAGAAGTAGGTTGGTACATAATCTAGTTTCTGGGTTGAACGGAAACTGTTTTAAAGGATCAAAGCTTAGTGCATTCAGGTGTACTAAGGAAGAGCGCCTCCTCGTCAATATGGGCCATATACAGCGTCAATATGGACGCCCATAAGCAACAAAGTGAGAGCCCTTGTACAACCCCTCGGCGCGCCTCCTATCTCGCCTCTTCCCTTTCCGTATCCTTTTCCATTATCTTTTTACGATAGTTTCCCAAAGGAAGATCCGATCGGAGTTTCTCGAGGGGACCTCCAAAGGGATTGAAAGGTAATCCACAGTAGATTGAACCGATACTTGATTCTCCCCCGTCTTGGCGTCATGTCCCAACTTTTCCACTCCGAAAATGTACACCATCCTCAATGCCTGCCTCCATGATGGCAACCATTTTCTACCTCACTAACTACCAAAATATACTGGTCACCCCCATCAAATTCGCATGAGACATTTGAATTTCAATTTTCTATAGTGCACCTATGCAATCAACGAAGAAAAAAGTCTGCCAAGTTAGGTGGGCAGTATAGCCTACTCACATAGTGTAACATGGTCGTACAGAATTAGTTGAAGAACAAAGTGTGAGTCGAAATGATTGATAAGTCGACTTTATGAGAAAATAATGTTTGCGCATGCGCATAGACTACTATTATTCCAACGGCAATGAAATTTATTGGGGAACATGTATAGACTATAGGAGCTAAACCGCACAATCTTCGAGACTTTCATAAAAATCGGTCCATTAGTCTTGGCGTTTCGTCTGTGTCGATCAATTTTAGTTTTGCACCCGCGCTAAAGTTATTACTCCACCACTCACGATATAATTCATAGGGAATTTTCCTAAAACATATACCCATCTACTTCCCGAGTTTGAACGAAATCGGACCAATAGATGATAAGAAATCGACGTTACAATAAATTTACGTTTGCGCATGCGCACAGACTGTTATTTATGCGACGGCGATGAAAATTATAGGGGACCGTCTAGAAGCTAAACCGCCGCACAATCCCTGGAAATCTCATTGGAATCGGACTGAAACTTGGTATAGTTTTGGGCGTGACAAGGATTTACCACAGACAGACACGGAACCGAAACGGATCAGCAAGTTCTGGAACGCAACATGCAAATGGAAGTACTGATTTTGGAGGATACCTTTTACCCGACTTCTTGCACTAACGCAAAGCTTACCATCTTTAGTGAGGAAGCAAAATCAACCAGAGCAGGCTCTCATCATAATTCAATAGGTATGAGGGGGGTGGCAGAGAGAGAGAGAGAGAGAGAGAGAGAGAGAGATTGATTGATTGATTAATTTCTTTATTTAGCCACCAGGGAGGGTTAGGACCATAAGGCCCTCTCTTCCATCCTCCCTGGATGAAGATATACATTGATTTCCTCTTACAATCGTTAACATTAATTATACAAAATAACAATCTAACAAAAAAAAGAATAGATTTGAAGAAAAAGTAAAATTTTATCTCTGCGATATAGAGTAACTCAACGATTATGATCGTTGATTACCTAGTTTAGTAATTAAGAGAGAGAGAGAGAGAGAGAGAGAGAGAGAGAGAGAGAGAGAGAGAGAGAGAGAGAGAGAGAGAGAGAGAGAGAGAGAGAGAGAGAGAGAGTTTGTAAGTCAAACAGTGAATCGTCCCAAGGTTTTCAAGGAGAATCATTTATCAAAACCCGTAAGAAAATTGATAATGATTCTACGCATTTCGAAACGTACCTAAGCCAACAACTCTTGAGGGGACGCTTTTGCTTCCTCACCAATAATTAAGTCGAAAAATGTTTGTCCTCCAAAATCAAAATTTCCACTTCCGTTTTGCGTATCAGATCTTGCTGATCAATTTTGGTTCCGTGTCTGTCTACGTGCCGATTCCTTGTCACGCACCTATAGCTACTGAGTATCAATCCGATCCTGATGGACTATGCATGACAGCTCCAACATGGCCCCCTATAAATTTCCTTGTTATCGGATCAACAACGGCTTGTGCGGATGCTAAAACGTGCATTTCTCATAACGACGATTTCTCATGATCCACCCGTCCAGTTTCGTTCAAACGAGGTGGCAGATCGGTACAAGGCTCGCGATAGCATCCTCGTTCATCATCAGCTGTGTGAGCTAGATTATTTTCTCTTGTTCACCCTTGGAAGTTGAAATTTGATAAGGAGGCTTTTTGGGACATTAAGTGACGATGGAAATTATGGGCTTTTTGTGGATCAGGTGAGTGAGCTAAATTCTTAACAGTCACATCAAAATACTCTCCTGTCTACTTCCTATTACGGGTTGAGTCCACCGTCAACTATCATTTTGGTGCTGGAGTACAAAGTTAAAATACAAATATAATAAAATTTGAAACGTAATGATTATTACTATCATCGCAAACGACTTAATTACTTAGAAATAATATTTAAGAAAATCAGATGATGATTTACCCCCTTCAGTTCGAATGTGAGTACTAAAGATGGTCATAAAATCTAAAATGAGGATCGCGAATGACCTCATTTCGAAATCGCCTCCTACGAACCCCAGGTTTTATTTCTCTTCGCTATTTCCCTCTTTGAAATGCGGAGATTGGTTCGGCGGTCGTAAAAATTTGATACCTTTTTGGCTACGTAACGTCGGAATGACGCCAATACAACTTCAACGGTGCTCTGTCCGCATTTACACCACCAGAAAAGAATGCTTAGAACAAAATATGGAATGTAGAATTATTGTAGAATGATTGGGTATAATTTACCTATATTTAGCATGAATAGTCATTTAAGTTACTGTCATTGATGGAGTCGAATCGAGTTTACATCGAATGAGCTATGAATTTATTTACAACTAGCCGCTCCGGCTCGCTTCGCTCGCCTCCACGTCCAGCCGGACCCCCTATTAAGTTGCTCGCTGGGTGTATAGATGCGATGGTCTTTTACTATCGATTAGGACTTGTAGAATGATTGGAAACCGTAGATCACTAAGGGTAGGTTTTACGTGTGTAGGGGATGTTGCTCGCTTGGCTCGGTCGGTATGGCTGTTGTTTTTTTACAGTGGTAAAATTTCCACTCGCATTTTACGTTTTAGACTGTGGTGAAAACCACCCCCTCTTTTCAACAGCCCTTTTCAGGGCTACCAAAAAGAGGTAGACACGACACACAAATGTTTATAAGACGTCGAGTTATAACTCCGTCAAACAAAATATTTCACTAGAGAGAAAATACGAAATTCTCTCTCAAAAGTGAAATATTATCAAATAACATACAAGGCGACCTCCCTAAACACTTACTGGGCGAGAGAGACGCGACAAGTATCTCGAAACAAGTCGCCTTGAATGAGAAAACTCAAACAGGCAATCAAATGTCCTCTAAAACTAACAAGGACAGTTCCAGCAAGCCTACTCGCCAATCAGAAACAATGATTGCACGAGAGACAATAGGCGAACCAACCAGGAGGCGGCAAGCAACCACCTCTGGTCCAGCAGCCACCCCGGGGACCCCGTCTCAGCAACGGACGCAGGGAAGACACCCCCGGGGATCCCGTCTGAACAACGGACGCAGGGAAGCCACCCGAGGACCCCGTCTAAACAACGGACGCAGGGAAGACACCTCAAGGTCCTTGTCTCCGCAACGGACGCACGGAAGCCACCTCCGGGGACCCCGTCGCAGCAACGGACGCGGGGAAGCCACCCCCGAAGGTCCAACTCAGCTATCATACTCGCAGATTCTGAGAAAACAATATGCGAGCCAATGAGATAACACAGTTGAATTAATGAAATTAAGCGGACCAATCAGGGGGCGGCAGGAGGCGGCCACCTCCCTATAATTACCCCGCTCGGAGCCCTCCGAAATTCATTCCACTCACCGCTCTCGACGACTACACTCTACAGTACGAAGATTCTACACGCTCTACGCTGACGACCCTTCTGCTCACGAGTTCCTCTCAGAACGGCTTCCTACTGCTTTCTACAAGGCCTTCTCTCCACACAGATCTCGCTTTGGCATCTACGAGTCCAGTGATTATTTATCCTGCTCATTGCCCAACGTAGTTCTTCTGTCAGGACGCCACCCGGTACATCTATTGATATTCTCATTAGATCGTACGCCCGCTGGGACGTTCCGAGACGTGTCGCCCGGGTTTCGTAGCACTAAGCTCGTCACCGACCGCTGGGGCACGCCGATAAATTACTCAGCTCATCCGCTCTAATTTATCGTCCAAGGAAGCCTTTTTCAAGGCTACAAGGTAGGACCCTGACATCCGAGCAAAGGAAAGAAGCTCTGTCAAGCGAGTCCACCTTCCAAACCCTCTATCCTATACGTAGAGGTATTAAAAACGAGTTAACAAACTCGGGTACATCAATGGAGCGCCGCCCGTCCTACTTCCTCCTGCAAGCGGAAGCAGAACACGGCGCGGCCGGGAGCCTTAGCCCACGCAGCGCTCCCTACCCGCTACTCGACTCGTCCGCTGTTCCTAGCGACGGACAAAGGCTCGATTCTCGCGAAGAGATCGCCTTCTTACCTAACGTATTCATGAAGGCAACGTTAGGTCAAGCCTCACACACACAAAAGTTCGAGGATACCTTTCAGACCCGCTCTGAAGTCAATCATCATGATTCGACAAAGATTTCTGAATATCCACGATATTCTACGCAAGGCTACCCGGCCGATCCGAGTGTCAAACACACTCCCAACGTGCTAAAAACAAAGGATACTTTTCAGTACCTCAACCAAGCCCAGTATATTCCCCCTACAGATATAAATCTTAGGCCGGAATATTACACAACGGCTCAGCACCAAACAGATCGAACCCAGCACCCACTATGCGAGCCCAGTGCTCCACGCGGCTGCTACACGAACTATCCTCAAGTCCCTCCCGCCAAGCAAGCTGACCTTGGCGATTTCGCTCACATTCCTTACAAGAATACCTCAGGGACTAACCCGCATAACCAGAATATAAATGTCCCACTTGGTCTACCTACACCAAGTCAAACATATATAAATCCACTACAAATGGTGACCCCGCCTTTGAACAGGCTTAACACGGAGCATTTCGTTCCCTCTTATGAAGCTAGTGGATTTCAGGGAACCACTGCGGGCGTGCGACCCCCGCCGGGCTTATACGCTCCACATCTCACACAACAACCCTCTACACAAAGTGGCTTTCGAGCACTTTTGGAGGAAATGGGAGATTACCAAAGACCTATCTTCCAAAAGAAGAATATCGATCGTGCACTCGCCGAGTTCGATCAATACTGCGTGCGAAAAAACCTGAGAACGCAGAACGAATGATTCTCAGCTATATACAAGTGGGTACCGGAGGAAATGCGGGAAGCTATTGACTCAGCTTACCTCACGGCACCCCACGCACCTTACGAAGAGGCCAAACAGCGCCTACAACGAGAATACGGGTTGTCCTTACAGGACAGGCTCCTCGCGCTCGAGGACCCCGCATCTCTCGCCAAAAAACCCAGCACCAAGTACCATGAAATGTACTCTAAGGCTGTTGGGTACTTCTCAGAGGCTCTGATCACTCAAAAGTTGATCGAAACTCTGCCTATCGAAGCCCGAGGCATGGTCGCAGCACAGCTTACCACGAATGCCCGGCTCGACCTAGCTGATACGCTACACGCGTACAAAGCAGCGAACCCCCCTCTCAACATAAGAGGAGTAGAATCTACTTCGAAACCTACGAAGACTGGTTTCAAAAAGGCCCTCTCACAAAAAGCTGAGTTCAAACCTCAGCAAATAGAGAGTAAGCCTCACAAACCAACGGCCTACGTCTGCCGGAACCACGCCCGTTTCGGTAGCGAAACTCGCAAGTGTGCAGACCCAGAATACTGCACTTGGAAGGCAAATACCGCCTCCAAACCTATCAAAAAGGCAGCACCTATCAGCCAGCCTAAAACCTTGGTTTCAAGCGAAAATACTCATAGCTCGATACAAGAAAGTACTGTTCCAACCTCTGACGCAGAGAGTTCGGAAAACGAATAACTGCCAGTGTATCTGAGCCTATACACCGGCAGACTAAAGAGTATAAAAGGCTTTTTTTCAAGTGCAAACTAAATGGCACTGAATTTCTCATTGACACGGGAGCAGAAGTGAACATTCTGCCCCACAATGTCACCATAAAATTGGGCTTAAAAATTCGTAAGTCCAACATCAAGCTCACAGCAGCTAACGGCGCCCCTATAGACACACTAGGGCGTACTGACACGACAATTAACATCGGCCTCGGAGACATGACCACCGATTTCATGATCACTAAAGTTGATCTAGCGATCCTCGGTATACCATTCCTCGAGTCTTGGGATATCGGAATACGGGTCAAACACAAATATATCTACAAAGATAAAGTAAAGAGCTATGCCGATCAAAAAATCGCTGCAGTCATGAACAAAAAATTTACTGACGAACAAATAGCAGCTGCTATTCCTCATCGTGACAACAGCCCTCAACCAGAGGACACACAGCTCACTGAGGATGAAAACATACGCTCTATAATTGAAAAATACAATGATAAAATGAACAAACTTCAAGGAAAGTGGAAAAACAACGGGGTTTACCACCGTATAACCACGGAAGGAACACCAGTACACTTCCGTGCAAGACCCATGGCAGGCGAAAAACGGGCTCAGGTTAAAAGTACTTTCGACAAAATGCTCACAGAGGGGATCATCGCTCCCTCCGACTCCGAATGGGCTTCTCCGCTACATTGCGTGCCCAAAAAGGATGGAACATGGAGAATCACGGGCGATTACCAATTCCTCAATGCAAAAACTAAGAAAGACGCCTACCCGCCGCCTCACATTCGCTCTTTCCAAGCGAATTTACATAATACACAAATCTATTCGACAATAGATTTAAAATCGGCATATTACCATATCCCGATGCACCCAGATGACGCTCATAAAACAGCAATTATTACCCCTTTCGGTCTCTATGAATTTAAAAAAATGAGCATGGGTTTGGCCGGAGCGGCTCAAACATGGCAAAGGTACATGGACAGCATCATGCGAAAATTCGATTTCGCATTTGTCTACCTAGACGACATATTGGTGGCTTCTAAAAATTACAAAGAACACATGAACCACCTCAAACAAATTTTCGACAAACTAGGAGAACACGGACTTCGAGTAGGTTTTGATAAATGCATTTTTTCAAAACCTACCGTCGATTTCCTAGGTTTCACTACCTCAAAAGAAGGGATAATTCCTAAACGAGATAAAATAGAAGCCATAGAGCAATTCCCTCGGCCAATAGACGTACGAAGCCTACGCAGATTCCTAGGAATGTGTGGTTTCTACCGAGCTTGCGCAAGTAAATTCGCTCACACAACGCAACCTCTGTATGACTCCATTCAGTCAAACAAAAAAAATGACAAAACCCCTATCGAATGGACATCAGAGAGAGAAAAAGCTTTCAACAGCTTAAAACAAGCAATGATAAAAGCTACATTGCACAATATTGCTCATCCCCACCCTACAGCAGAGTGGAGAATAGTTTGCGATGCATCCGATACACACATCGGAGCGGCACTGGAGCAGGAAATTACAGACAAACACGGCTCAAAATCTTACCAACCATTGGGATTTTTCAGTAAAGAAATTCCGGAACAATGGAAGAATAAAGCCTCGTTCGACAAAGAGATGTTCGCCGCTTACCAAGCTTGCATTCATTGGCACAATGACTTGGACGGCCGCTCTTTTCATATTTGCTCAGATCACAAGCCTCTGCTAGGCACAATGCTAAAGAAAAACGCACATTTTTCTAAAATGCGATTGAGATGGCTAACATACATCTCCCAAATGACAAGTGACATTCGACATATACCCGGAGAAGACAACGTCGTAGCCGACGCACTCTCCAGACCTTTCGATCCAGTTGAAATTCAAACAAAGTCAATTTCAACCCAAACTGACGAGGGTCCGTCCATAGCCGAAATTTCACAAATTACGGCCGCAATAGAGTGCAATCTTCTACTGCACATCTCAAATGCACAGATTCATTCTCCTCCTAACGCAGAGGACAAACTAAAACTCACACGAGTTGAATTCCCTCAAGGAGAGATTTGGTGTAACCTAGATTTAGGACACCCAAGACCTTATATTCCAAACGAAATAAGGCACGAAATAATCAGCCAAATTCACAATTTGGGACACCCAGGCATACACTCTACAGTGTATAAAGTAAAACAGAGATATTTTTGGCACGGCCTTCGTGCAGATGTCTCTAACTGGGTCCGAGCATGCGAGACTTGCCAACGAGCAAAAATCACTCGCTCCGTGAAGCTCCCTTACTCCAAATTTGAAACGGCTAACAAATTCTCCCATGTACACGTTGACATTACCGGACCCTTACCTTTAGCTAAAGGAGGGAACCGTTACATCCTAATGATGGTCGATAGAGCAACGGGTTGGCTAGAGGCAGTCCCTCTTAACAACATCGAAACGTCCACGATCACAAACGCCTTTATCAATATTTGGGTAGCCTCAAAAGGCGTACCTAAATACATCACAAGTGACCAGGGCACACAATTTCGAATCAGACCTATTTCATTCCATTATGGAACGTCTCGGAGTAAAACATACTCACACGTTACCATACAAACCGTCAACAAACGGAATGGTGGAACGCAGAAATAGATCCTTGAAAGAGGCTCTCAAAGCACAGGACGAACATTGGCTCGACGCCCTTCCAAAAGTACTACTCGCCATGCGTACGGCAGTAGACCCAGCAACGGAAACTACACCCTTCCAAAAAGTTTACGGAATTGACGTGCCGCTCCCAGGCGACATATTCGTAACTTCTACAAACCTTTCTGAGCCTCTCTTTTTCCGACCTACGCATATCAGACATAATAATACAAAATATGCCGTCAACATGCCCAAAAATTTGGATACATGTACACATGTCTATATCAGAGTGCCCACACAGCTCTCCTCTTTGCAATGTCCTTACACGGGACCATTCAAAGTTGTTAAAAGAGATAAGTTTTCGGTTACAGTACAAATTGGCGAACACACAAAAAAAGTTCCCAAACAGCAAATCAAACCAGCTTACACTCTAAACACAGACGAAGCTGTGTCACTAAGCAAAAATCGGGCAGAAAATAAGGAGGAGACTCCACGAAAATCCGCCAGAGGGCGCGTCCCCTCTACCAAATTCGATGAGAAATGGGTGACTGCACTCGAAGCAGACCACGCCCACTTTTCTCGGATAGGAACAGTGGGAGATATAAATAAGGAGCACCCCGGGCCCGGAGCTCATACCAACCTTGACCATGGCAGCTTCAACAACTCCAAAACACATGCTCACCGAAGAAGTGGAGAATTTCCTCCTGGCAGAGGAAATTCCGACACCCATCGGCCCGCTACCGCCTTCCCCGGAGAAGAAGGGACCGGCGGACGCCAGTGCTCCAAGGGAGGTGGTGTGGAGGACACCGGCCGCGTTCACAGCGCCGGCTACACCCGCTCCGCAGCTGCCCAGAGCTCCACCCGCTCACCAGCTCCCCACGGTTCCACGCAAGTGGATCAGCTCGGGCGACGTGCCCGTGCCTCGTTGGGACGAGATGAGCGCAGCGGGGTGGACGTCACCGGAACGAGCACCTCCGCAACAGCCCAGCCGCGGCCGCGGGCCAAACCCTCGCGGGTTTGGTACCCGTCGGCAAAGCTCGGGCCGGCCACGGACGCCCCGCGGCGCTCGCCGAAACCGGCGAGGCCGGGGCGCACTCCAGGCGCAGGACGCGAGGCCTGCACCTCCGCCTCCGCCCCAACTGGTGAGAGTTTCATACGGAGAATTCCGTATGGACCTCCCAGTTCTCCCCAACCGGCGTCGTCGTTGATAACACGACGTCTTGGGGGGGCGCCTGTGGTGAAAACCACCCCCTCTTTTCAACAGCCCTTTTCAGGGCTACCAAAAAGAGGTAGACACGACACACAAATGTTTATAAGACGTCGAGTTATAACTCCGTCAAACAAAATATTTCACCAGAGAGAAAATACGAAATTCTCTCTCAAAAGTGAAATATTATCAAATAACATACAAGGCGACCTCCCTAAACACTTACTGGGCGAGAGAGACGCGACAAGTATCTCGAAACAAGTCGCCTTGAATGAGAAAACTCAAACAGGCAATCAAATGTCCTCTAAAACTAACAAGGACAGTTCCAGCAAGCCTACTCGCCAATCAGAAACAATGATTGCACGAGAGACAATAGGCGAACCAACCAGGAGGCGGCAAGCAACCACCTCTGGTCCAGCAGCCACCCCGGGGACACCGTCTCAGCAACGGACGCAGGGAAGACACCCCCGAGGATCCCGTCTAAACAACGGACGCAGGGAAGCCACCCGAGGACCCCGTCTAAACAACGGACGCAGGGAAGACACCTCAAGGTCCTTGTCTCCGCAACGGACGCACGGAAGCCACCTCCGGGGACCCCGTCGCAGCGACGGACGCGGGGAAGCCACCCCCGAAGGACCAACTCAGCTATCATACTCGCAGATTCTGAGAAAACAATATGCGAGCCAATGAGATAACACAGTTGAATTAATGAAATTAAGCGGACCAATCAGGGGGCGGCAGGAGGCGGCCACCTCCCTATAATTACCCCGCTCGGAGCCCTCCGAAATTCATTCCACTCACCGCTCTCGACGACTACACTCTACCGTACGAAGATTCTACACGCTCTACGCTGACGAACCTTCTGCTCACGAGTTCCTCTCAGAACGGCTTCCTACTGCTTTCTACAAGGCATACCTTCTCTCCACACAGATCTCGCATTGGCATCTACGAGTCCAGTGATTATTCATCCTGCTCATTGCCCAACGTAGTTCTTCTGTCAGGACGCCACCCGGTACATCCATTGATATTCTCATTAGATCGTACGCCCGCTGGGACGTTCCGAGACGTGTCGCCCGGGTTTCGTAGCACTAAGCTCGTCACCGACCGCTGGGGCATGCCGATAAATTACTCAGCTCATCCGCTCTAATTTATCGTCCAAGGAAGCCTTTTTCAAGGCTACAAGGTAGGACCCTGACATCCGAGCAAAGGAAAGAAGCTCTGTCAAGCGAGTCCACCTTCCAAACCCTCTATCCTATACGTAGAGGTATTAAAAACGAGTTAACAAACTCGGGTACATCGATGGAGCGCCGCCCGTCCTACTTCCTCCTGCAAGAGGAAGCAGAACACGGCACGGCCGGGAGCCTTAGCCCACGCAGCGCTCCCTACCCGCTACTCGACTCGTCCGCTGTTCCTAGCGACAGACAAAGGCTCGATTCTCGCGAAGAGATCGCCTTTTTACCTAACGTATTCATGAAGGCAACGTTAGGTCAAGCCTCACACACACAAAAGTTCGAGGATACCTTTCAGACCCGCTCTGAAGTCAATCATCATGATTCGACAAAGATTTCTGAATATCCACGATATTCTACGCAAGGCTACCCGGCCGATCCGAGTGTCAAACACACTCCCAACGTGCTAAAAACAAAGGATACTTTTCAGTACCTCAACCAAGCCCAGTATATTCCCCCTACAGATATAAATCTTAGGCCGGAATATTACACAACGGCTCAGCACCAAACAGATCGAACCCAGCACCCACTATGCGAGCCCAGTGCTCCACGCGGCTGCTACACGAACTATCCTCAAGTCCCTCCCGCCAAGCAAGCTGACCTTGGCGATTTCGCTCACATTCCTTACAAGAATACCTCAGGGACTAACCCGCATAACCAGAATATAAATGTCCCACTTGGTCTACCTACACCAAGTCAAACATATATAAATCCACTACATAGACTATTCTGAACAACTTTCGTTCCGTGTCTTTCTCTCTCTACCTCTGTGTATGTCCGCAAATCCTTGTAACTAGCTTTATTTCCACAATATTCAATCGCTTCTTATGAAATTTTTATGTTATGTGCGGGTTAGGGTGCTGATGGTCCCCTATGAGTTTTGTCGTTCCCAAATCAATACTTCACTCGGCGCATGCGTAAACGTAAATTCCATCAAACATCTTTTCTTGCGCCCCCGTAGTTCGATCTCGCTCAAATTCGGAGGATGGGTGGAAGAGGTTAATTTGAGCATTCCCAAGCAATTTCAACACAATCCTATCTGTAGTAGCTATTGCGCATGCGCGAATACGTATTCCTTTTTAAAGGAGCATAATTGCATCTGATTTCTATGAAATTTTCAGGGAATGTGCGAGTTAGGCAGCAAACGGTCCACTATTAATTCCATAATTCTCGAATCATTACTCCATTTTGCGCATGCGCAAACGTAAATTCCTTCAAGCATCATTTTTTTACACTCTAGTCGTCCAATACCGCTCGAATTTGATACATACTTAGTTGGGGGACAACGGTATAATTATTCCATGTTAATTTCAACTATTGCATCATTATTAGCTTCTGCTCATGCGCGATACTGTACTCCGAGGAACAAGGTCTAGTTGTCATTAGATTTTTATTACATTTTTCGGGAATTCGTGGGTAAGGCTGTAGATTTTACCCTACCAATTTCATTTTTCTCAAACCATAACTCCATTCCGTGCATGCACTAAATTGCAATGAGTAAATTACTTCAAGCATAATTTTCCCGTTTTTTAAACATCTTTACTGTGAAGCGTAAAATTGCGGGGTCTCGGAACTGTAAAAGTGTAAACCCTTCTCAGAGGCACGATGCGCCATGTTCTGATCATTTATTACATACGGGGTTTAATAATTATAGACCAATGGTCTGCGTAGAAGGGCTATATAACACAGAAATAATAAACCATTGTGTAATAATTCGCAGCGTTTTGGATGCTACGCATCTTGAAACGTAAACCAAAAAATTTTCAGGGGGAGTTAAAATTTTGCTTTTCTTGAACGATTATAAAGGTCCATTATTGAAAATGATAAACCGAAATTCATTGAGAAATTGAGGCAGCAGTTAATTCATTCTTCGTGACATTTGTGTCCCACCCAGATCTAAAAGTCTGGCGTTTTAAACAATTTAAGAAAAAATTAAAATCATTCAACAAATATATAAAACAAAAAATAATATAGCTATTCAACAGTTAATTAAACAATTGTATCATGGTTCGTTGTCACATTCATGAATACAGACTTAGTTCTTTCCACTTGTTTTCAGGAGGAAGAAGAAGAAGAGGAGGAGGATGATGAAGATGAAGAGACGGAAGAGGAAGAAGGCGAAGATGAAGGAGACGAAAATGAAGTAAAGGAAAAAGAGAGAACTCGTGAGTCTGACAAGCTGAGCACCGTGAACGAGGAGCCTGAAGATACTTCTTCCACGCTCGAAACGTCGATGCCGTCACCCCCTAGGAGCCCATCGGTTCATCAAGTGGAAGTTAGTGAAATACGTATTGTTATCTGATGATTTCATTGATTCAGCTGTAATTACCTATGTGTTAATATTTGATAATTGAATTATGTATGTGCGCACATGATGGTTTAATGGGTATAAGTTCATAAGAAGATAACCCAGCATAGAATTATAGTCTTGAGAATCACCCACCCACTAGCTCGTACCTAAATATCATGTTACTGGAATGGTATACTATTCACGTGAGTGCTAGTTGAGAAAATATGCCAGTACTGCGACTCGAGGCCCTTCCAGCCCTTCCAAAAGCGCTGAAAATTGGGAATTAGTTAAAGTATTTTTTAGGAAGTTAATTAGCGAAGGTTAAAGCTTGGTCTGACCCTTATGGTAGACCTGGTGAGGGTTTTTCACTTTGAATGATTACACAACGGCAGAGGAATATTGAGAATGGGTGGAGGTAGGGTATGGATGAGTGGTAGGATTGATAAAGTAGGACAAGGGAGGAGATCGCGTAGAAAATTTGAAAAGGTCGGAGCGATCGGTAAGGTGGGAAGGGAGGGGAAGTGTGGCGAAGGCCGTTAAATGTGTTGAAGAAACTGCTCACTAAGGTTTTAGTCCAGTCAAAACAAGGTTTGACCTCCTGAAAAATCCGAAAGTTTTGAAACTTCGCACACTTATTTAAAGGTACCTAGGGATGAATATACCAAAAGTCCTCATGAATATGAGGCGAGCTCTAGCGGCAATTAGCGAAAACAGGTCACTTTTTTTGGTTTTTTGTTAATATCTCGAGAACCTTTGGTCGGAGGTAAAAGTGTACCGTATACATAATTGAAGCTTAATTAATTTGCAACAAAAATGATTATAGACATTTTTCTTGTATTCCTAATGGTTACCGAGTTATAGGGCGCTAAATGATAGCGTTTTTCGAAAAATCGCGCTAGCGCGGTACAATATATAGCATTTCTTATAATAGTTTACAATGGTTTACCACTTTTTTTTTGTATACCAAGGATGATTGATGAGATAAACTTTACAGCTTTGTATATTAAACAATGAAATACATTAACAAAAAATGCTGGGGACATTCCAAGAAAAATTGTGTGCAGAAAAATCAACCAACTCTTGATTGTTTTATGGTAGAAGGCTCTGCAATCTGCTCATCTTGGTCTGCTTCTGAATTTGCAACCTGAAACACAGTAAGAAGAGGTAAATGTGCATGAGATGATGATGTGAGAAAACCATTATAAGGATAAGAACATGTAGGTAAGGGAAAGTAGGTAAGCGAGCAGAAAAACAACGTATGAACATGACGACCAATTCATGTATACTATTGCAAGGTATCAATAAAAACTTATTTAAAAAAATACAATAGTGCAATCTCACCTGACTTCTGGCTGTCTCTGTTTCTTCAAGATTTATGACATCGAGATCATCAGGGTCATCAAAGCTTCTTCGAGGGTGGAAGTAACACCATTCAAGCATTCGCCATGGCAGTTGTGACAAACGCTTGTGCACATTATTCCTGACTTTCGACAACCACACCTGTTCCCACATCCACCTGTACATTAGCAACAAATGAGGTTGAGGACAGTTTCAGGTGCTGCTGGATCCTCAATTGTCACAGTGATCAGCCGATCGCTTTCCAACTTCCAACCCCACTGTACAGGAGGAAGTTCATTCCCAAGCCAAAATTGAGTTTGGTGGTACACTCGAAATGCGTGATGTCTTGCTGCTCCTTCTGTGGGTTGCAGAGCAGAAAGGTCGGGTTTAGCATTAGATACAGACTTGGTGAAAGCATTATACCGGTGCATGTTAAGAGGTTTTCTTCTTGGGCGCATTGTACAATGCCAGGAATATTTTGTTTCCAGCAGCAGCTACAGCCTCACAGGATGAACTTGGGGTGTTAAATATACCTTGCAGTTCAGCTTGCTTCTTGAATAATTTGAAACAGGAGAGTTTTCCTTTTAGATATGTAGCCGAAGCTGTATCACATCCGCTGAACGCATGCTCAAGAAGTATGCTGTCCTTCATTCTCAAAGTGTGCAATTGCTGGCTTGAATACACTTTCCTTCCTACTTTGCCATGGCTTCGGCTACATATCTAAAAGGGAAACTCTCCTGTTTCAAATTGTTTCAAAGCTGCTGGAAACAAAATATTCTTGGCATCGTACAATGCGCCCAGGAAGAAAACCTCTCTTAACATGCACCGGTATAATACATTCACCAAGTCTGTATCTAATGCTAAACCCGACCTTTCTGCTCTGCAACCCACAGAAGGAGCAGCAAGACATCACGTATTTCGAGTGCACCACCAATTTCAATTTTTTCTTGGGAATGAACTTCCTTCTGTACAGTGGGGTTGGAAGTTGGAAAGCGATCGGCTGATCGCTGTGACAACAGAGATCAGCACCTGAAGCTTTCCTCAACCTCATTTGTTGCAAATGTACAGGGGGATGTGGTTGTCGAAAGTCAGCAATAATGTGTACAAGCGTTTGTCACAACTGCCATGGCGAATGCTTGAATGGTGTTACTTCCACCCTCGAAGAAGGCTTTGATGACGCTGATGTCATAAACCTTGAAGAAACAGAGACAGCCAGAAGTCAGGTGAGATTGCACTTTTGTATTTTTTTTTTAATATGTTTTTATTGATACCTTGCAATAGTATACATGAATTGGTCGTCATGTTCATACGTTGTTTTTCTGCTCGCTTACCTACTTTCCCTTACCTACATGTTCTTATCCGTATAATGGTTCTCTCACATCATCATCTCATGCACATTGACCTCTTCTTACTGTGTTTCAAGTTGCAAATTCAGAAGCAGACCAAGATGAGCAGATTGCAGAGCCTTCTATCAAAAAACAATCAAGAGTTGGTTGATTTTTCAGCACACAATTTTTCTTGGAATGTCCCCAGCATTTTTTGTTCATGTATTTCATTGTTTAATAAACATCATGTCTTCCTTTTTATACAAAGGTGAAAAGTTTATCTCATCAATCATCCTTGGTACACAAAAAAAAAAGTAGTAAACCATTGTAAACTATTATAAGAAATGCTATATATTGTACCGCGCTAGTGCGATTTTTCGAAAAACACAATCATTTAGCGCCCTATAACTCGGTAACCATTAGGAATACAAGAAAAATGTCTATAATCATTTTTGTTGCAAATTAATTAAGCTTCAATTATGTATACGGTACACTTTTACCTTCGACCAAAGGTTCTCGAGATATTAACAAAAAACCAAAAAAAGTGACCTGTTTTCGCTAATTGCCGCTAGAGCTCGCCTCATATTCATGAGGAATTTTGGTATATTCATCCCTAGGTACCTTTAAATAAGTGTGCGCAGTTTCAAAACTTTCGGATTTTTTTGGAGGTTTGGTCGTTTTTTTAGGTTTTTTGACTGGACTATTTAGCTTCTGGAGAACAACTGGAGAAAAGGTGTGCGATAAGGCTGATGGCAATTATTGATCCTTTACCATGGAAACGAAATGACAGTTTTCATTGTAATAGGATTATTACCTTGAATATTCTCGTGTGAAAGAGTAGGTATATGTAATGAATAGTATGGTGTATTTAATTCAATCCGACTAGAGTTTATTGTGATCGAACACTCTACAGTGGTGAAGCCGATAGCAAAAGACGGCGATCCAGTGGACCCACAGCAACCAATCATTCGGGAAGTGATCGTGTTTCAGTAAAAGCACTACCACCCTTTTTTAAAACGAGTCCAACTGTGTACCCGATTATCTTTGAGTCAAGAACGGGCGACCAAAGAACCCAAGTTCCATATAAGGTATTTTCCAGAACAGACAAGATTTATACAGTGAATATCAAGGGCCGGGTATCACACTTTATTCCATTGCTCAGTAATCAAGAGGCACTTTGTCTACATGTCGATTGACAGGCTCAAACCAACCTACATTGTTCAGGGAGATCCCTGTCCTTCTACCGCCAAACCAAGTAAATACGCCTCACGTTCATTAATGTACCAGCCGCAGGGACCAGCCACACCAGGCCAAGTACTGAATCCCACAGATTCAAGAACCAACCAACCCATTCATTTCTCCCCTTCGTCTACCAATTGTGAAGAAACCCGGTTTTAAGTCATCAACCCGATCAGGCCGCCAGCCAGATTCGTAAACTTCCCTTTTTAAGGGGGGGGGGGGGGGGGGGGGGGGGGGGGGGGGGGGGGGGGGGGGGGGTGCTGTTGTAGATTAACTGGAGTTAAAGCCAGATGTGCGATAAGGCTGTTGGCAATTATTGATATTTTTCCATGGCAGAGAAATGACACTTTTCATTGTGACAGAATTATTACTTTTATTGCCTATTCTTGTGTGAAAGAGTTTATAAAATAAAGTTGGTTTCAGCATGGAACATGCTTTAGCCATTACCTAACTGGGAAAAAACGTGACGAAACTGGGGAACGAAAGTAGCGCGGGATTTTGTGATGATTTTCACTTACAACCGACCCGTTTCGAGGGAAATGTATCGCCGTTAGTTTTCATCCCACGAAAATCGTTCGCCACTCGTTGAAAAGCCCTCAATTTACGCGTAAATTATACAGTGAAAAAACCGCTGTTAATATGGACGAAGCTGAGATATACCCCTGATTTAAAAGAACCGTAAACAACATGCGCGGTAAAAACCAACATCGATTTTTTTCTTTTGGTTTTCACGTACGACCAAGCCGTTGCTGGGGAAATGAAACTTCTGCAGTTTTTACCGGACAAAAATTGTTCTCCACTCGTTGGAAAGCTCTCGATTTATCACGCATTTCTTTCGTACTTGTACTTCTATTCATGTCGTAGTTTATATTTATTTATGTCTTAAATGGATGTAGTAAACAATTCCGCTTGTTTGTTGTCACTTGGTTGAGAGGTTAATCTTGGTTATAGTAGTTGGAGACTCGCACCATAACAGAAAATTACCTACCTAGGTACTCCTTTACTAATTAAAAAATTAGTAAAACATTCATGTCGTAGTTTTAAATTTATTTACGTTTACGAATTAGCGGAGAGAAAGCATGTTCCATGTTCTAGCATTTTAGCAGAAGGCTCAAGGCGGAAAGTTACTGAAAGTCCAGGGGGGCGAAGCCCCCCTGGCGGGGTCAAGGGGCGGAGCCCCTTGCGACGCCCGAAGGGCCGAGTTTTTTTGAAGGGCCAAAATGAGGGGAGAAGGGACAAGGAGTATGACTTGAGGGACACTGACCCCATAAAGTGACTCAAAATTTAACTAACTATATACACTCGCTCCTCTTTCATTCCCGTCACTGAATAGAGGCGTTACAATACTTCCTAAAGGTATCAAATTTCAATAATGGGGATCAATGAAGTCTTTCTATGGGGAATGATGAAAATTTATGTTTTACACAATCATATCATTATATTTACGTATATTCTCCCGAGTTTGATCTATGTGGCCTCTGATTATGAACCAAGTGCTAATTGTCTAACGTTATAAAAAGGCTAAAATAACATTAAAAGTAAATGAGCATTGTAATTTTTTTTTTTTTCCTACATATCTATCTGTTTATAAGAATCAGAGAAGAGTATGTTGGTACCTATGTTCCTGTTCGTCACCCTCTCGAACTACGTAAACAAGACCATACTTTTTGGTTTTGAGATTTTTTACACTCAAGAGCAAGACCAAATCGATGCTAAGAGATCAGTTGCGAGTTGTCTATCTAGGGTCAAAATTGATTGGTTGAAAAATTGAAGGTTTAAAATGATTAACGATATACTTATCCTTCATTCCGTTCATCAAACTTTGGATGAATCTGGGACAATGAGAGGATATAAAATTTCGACAAAATTAGAAATTTCTGGTGTGGTAATATATGAGAGAACACCAATATCTTCCACACAAGTTTGGTACATCCAGAGGAGAAAGTAGTGTGCAGCAATGCTCCAGATGCTTCGACAGCCCTTCACTATTGGGTATGGAAACCCAAACCCGAAGCAGTTACTATTCAATATAAAATCATAAAGATTTCGGCAGGAATTCGATTCTGGTATTGTTTGTCGTATTGTAGATATGTTACAAACATATTATTTAGAGCTTAGGATATTCTTTGTGGCATAACAAGTTGAGTGCTTGGCTGCAGAGACTACTTTGGCTATAGAATTACCATTATTGGATATGACTGAGTTTTGAGTTGAGAACTCGATAGCGATCGGCGCACTGAGCTCGTGCCAACAAAGTCGATGATCCGATCAATTAGGTCGACGGGCTTTTCTATTTCAGAAATCGGTTCATAATAGCGACACATTGGCTATGCTTGTCAAGAGAATACTGTAGTTTCAATGCAGGAAGTGAAAATATGAGCCGAGCCCCTTAAATGTGACAGACTGTTTCGCACACTATTGGACGTAGTCATGCTACTTACTTCCCACATACCTACTGGAAAAGAAGATTGTAAAGTGCATTGTGCATTGAATGTATGGGATTATACATTCCTCACCATGAAACTGCTTTATTCTGAAGCAACCCAGATTAAGATTCTGTCTTATTTCATGTGCTAGTGAAAAATTCAATTTATCCATTTAAATTAATGTACATATTAAGATTTTTATCCCATTTTATGTTGCAAAAATACAATTACTTGAGTAGTTTAAAAATAAAATCATCAAGATATAACGCATCAGTAGAGTTATAAAATGAAATAAGTAAATGATTACCTCGGTACCAGTCAATTTGTCTTCAACACGCCCGTCCGATGTTTCTAGGCATTCCTTCTTACTTAGATTACATATTTACGTAGAATTGGTGACAATTTCAAGCTGTGGGAAGAAATTATATTATTTTAAAAAAAGAAGGAAAAAAAGAATTACCGTGTTTTCAGAAGTTGCCGATGTCGGTGAGGATTTGTTGAAACAAATTGGCGTGGTTGTGGTTTGATTGCCTCCACATGAATTCGCACAAGTAGAATGCACATGAATTCGCACAAATAGATCAGAATGCTGTGTATAGGTTGGTGGTTATTACATAACATCAAGTAGTCAATCCCTTAGTAAAAATACAGATTAGTTGGACATGTAGGTCAGAATGATGTGAATACTTTGGCGGTCTGGATGCTCGCAAGCTCGCATCTCAAAAATAACATAACATAACATAATCTAAGTTAGAAGTAATTCCTAGAAACATAGGTTCCATTTTGAGCAATAAAAATAACATGGACGTATAGAATTACATGAATAAGATAGGACAATTCGAAATTCTTGGATGCAAAATAAAACAGCATCTAATACATGTATATACATGCTAGAATGCAAAACAGGGCTATGATAATAAATTCATGTTTGGTGAGAACATTGTCTAAAGGTTAACCCACACAATAATTAAAAATGTCGTCAAAATCGATTACACTATTACAATAGCTACTTATTATTCAAGCAAAAGCGATAAAATACAAAGAGCATCATCCTGGACCCAACATCCTCTCTAGTTTGAACGAAATCAGACAAATAGATTATAAGAAAATGACGTTATTAGAAATTAACGTATGCGCATGCGTAAAAGCAACTGTTGATCCGATGGCATTGGAAATTATAGGGGACTGTCTAGGAGCTACCCCCACAAAAATTTCTTCGATATCGGACTAAAACTTGGTATAGTTTTGGGCGTGACAAGGATTTTCCACCACAGACAGGCAGACAGACGCGGAACCAAAATTCATCGGCAAGCCGTAAAACGCAAAATGCAAGCGAACATTTGGATTTTGGAGGACAACAATCTTGTTGACTTCTTTCACGAACGCAAAGCTTCCTTACCTTCAACAGAGAGAGAGAAAGAAAAAGTCTGCTAAGTTGGTGGGCAGTATAGCTTTCTCACATATTGTAACATGGACGTATAGAATTAAATGAAGAACGAAGTACGAGTCGAGTTTATTAGAAATTAATGTTTGCCCATGCGCACAGACAACTATAAATTCAACGGCTATGAAATTTATCGGGGAACATCTAAGAGTTAAGCCGCAAAGTCCTTGAAAATTTCATAAAAATCGGTCTATTAGTCTCGGAGTTCTATCTATTTTAGTTTTGCGCATGCGCTACAGTTATTATTCCACTAACCCTGATATAATTCATAGGGAATTTTTCTGGAACATATACCCATCTACTCCTCGAGTTTGAACGAAATCGGACCAATGGATGATAAGAAATCGACGTTATAATAAATTAACGTTTGCAGAGTACCATTTATGTGACGGCAATGAAAGTTATAAGGGACCGTCTAGAGGCTATCCCGCACAATCCCTGAAAATTTCATCAAAATCGTTCCATTATCTACCTTCCTCCCTGTCACATTGCATCTTGGAATACCTACAGTAAGTACCTACCTATCTACCAGTAATGCAGTATAGTACCAGTGTAGTGTAATGTACACTAATGATCTAAACTATATTACACTGTACCCGGAAAATCTACTGTCAAAAAACACTGAATTTCCAACTATGTATAGTATGGTGGATCATCCCTAGCTACCTTCCTCCTTGTCGCTGTTCTTCTTGGAATACCTGTTGTACCTCTCAAACAGTAATGTACTAGTGCCAGCGTAGTATATTACACTAATAATCGTAACTACATTACTCTATACCCTGATAATCTACTGTACTATGATGATACTATCTAGTATGCTGTGTTTGGCCTGTCTAAATTCTTCTCTTCTCGAAACACCCGTAGTACCTATCTAACAGTAATATAGTAGTACCTGCGTAGTAATAATCTAAACTACATTGCACCTACTGTACCCTTTTTATCTACTATAGCATGATACTAGAATTTCTACTTATGTGTAGTGAATTCTACCTATCTTCCTTCGTCCCTGTCGCATTTCATCTTTGAATACCTATAGTAAGTATAGTAAGTACCTATCTACCAGTTATGTAGTAGTACCAGCGTAGTATATCTCTATCTCTATTATTAATAAGAATGAAACTCCGTTTGTCTGTCTGTCCGCGCTATGCACGGCCAAACGGCTGAGTGGGCCGGATCTACGAGTGGGGGGATCTTCTTGGGATTTTCCAAAAGTGGGAGCGAGCGAATTTAAAATTGTTTAATCCCACCCGAACCATGGGCCGTAGGGCGGGAGGGGGGTCGAAGTAAGAATTAATGTGCGCTTTTTGGACTTCCCCGCTTCCCCTACCCCTCTAAACGGCCGTCGAAAATTCCGGAAAAATACCGGTTTCGTAGGTTTTCCTACGAGGAAGACGACGGCGCGATCGGATCGCGAAAAAAGTATCGGGAAATGCGTAAAAAAAATGCGAGAGTACGGACCCGTTTTCTCGAAAATTCCGACGAAAAACTTGGTTTTTTTAAATTAAAATATACCCCATAAAGGTACGTTTTTCGGAACGGTTTTCGCGGGCGAAATACAGCTTTGGGTCCGCCGAATCTGAATCCGAAATCGGATATCGAAAAAAGTGACGGGCAGTCGGTCAAATTGCGAGCGGAAGCGAGCAAAGCGATTAAAATTGTGCCGTGGACGAGAGAAGGCTCAAGAATTGACGTGAAGGGTTCGATGTCACAATGTTGCGAGGCGAGCAGGTATACATAGGTACCTACCTTGCGAGCGAAGCGAGAGCCATTTCAAATAATAAATACGGACTTTGTCCTACACATATACAGGTATACCTTGCGAGCGAAGCAACATCCCCGAATAAACTTTTCGTGGTTCCAGGTAGTTTTATAAGATTTAATTTGTTTGTAAGAATTCCCAACTGAAAAAAACGTCTGCCAAGTTGGGTGGGCAGTACAACATTCCCTAATAAACTTTTCGTGGTTCCACGTAGTTTTATAAGAATTAATTTGAATGTAAGAATTTCCAACAGAAAAAAACGTCTGCCAAGTTGGGTGGGCAGTATAACTTCTTCAAGCGAGCGAAGCGAGCAGCATCCCCTACAGAAGTAAAACCTACCCTTAGGGATCTACCATTTGCGAGCGAAGCGAGCAACATTCCCTACATACCACACTAAACTTTTCGTGGTTCCACGTAGTTTTATAAGATTTAATTTGTTTGTAAGAATTCCCAACTGAAAAAAACGTCTGCCAAGTTGGGTGAACAGTATAACTTCCTCAAGCGAGCGAAGCGAGCAGCATCCCCTACAGAAGTTAAACCTACCCTTAGAGATCTACCGTTAGCGAGCGAAGCGAGCAACATCCCCTACACACGTTAAACCTACCCTTAGGGATCTACCATTTGCGAGCAAAGCGAGCAACATTCCCTACATGCCACAGCGAGCGAAGCGAGCAAAATTCCCTACATGCCACATTTTGCGAGCGAAGCGAGCAATTTAAGGGGGGGTCCGGGGGGCTTGCCCCCCGGCTGGACGTGGAGGCGAGCGTAGCGAGCCGGAGCGGCTAGTTATACATTAATATAATCTACTGTAGTAGGTATGTCCCTGGATTTCCTACTATGTGTGTATGGTGGATTGTACCTATCTATGTGCCTTCCTCCTTGCCGCTATTGCTTCCGAGACTGCAAGGCAGCGGAAGCTTTGTTTTCACTTTCGAAATGAAAAAAAATTGTTTGCTCCAAAATCAAAATTTCCACTCGCATTTTGCGTTTCAGAGCCTCCTGAACAAATTTGGTTCCGTGTCTGTCTGTCTGTCTGTCCACATTTCCTTGTAACAGCCATAACTTCCACAATTTTGATCCGATTTTAACCAAATTTTCAGGGATCGTGCGGGTTAAGCTCTAGATGGTCCCCTATCAACTTCATCATGATCGAACCAACGGTAGCTTCTGCGTAAGCTCTAACGTGAATTCCTTGTGACGGTCATAACTCGGTCAATGTTGATGTGGGTAAGGTCCCTTGAAGTCCCATAAGACAATCATCATAATTGCATTAGCGGTACGCTCTGCGCATGCGTGAACGAAATATTCTTGTTACGGTCCTTGCAACAGCCGTAATTTCCACAATTTTGACGCGATTTTCTTCAAATTTTTAGGGATCGTGCGGGTATAGCTCTACATGGTCCCCTATCAGTTCCGTCATGATCGAATCAACGGTAGCCTCTGCGCAGGCGCAAACAAAATTTTCTTGTTTCGGTCATAACTCAGGCAATTGGGAACAGATTTCGGTCAGATTTTCCCACCAATTTCCCACCTTATTAATTCCCTGATGCCAGAACCGGTCGTTTCTAGTTTTCTGGAATTTAATGGTGACGTACTGTGAAGGCCACGAGGAAGCTCATGTGCCATTTCCTTGGCAGTGTATTCTTCTTGAAATACCTGTAGTGCCTCTTTCTAGTGCGTTCGACCGAAGAGCACCAACTCTGAGTCGTCAGAACCAAAACCTTCCGTATAGCGAGGGGGATCCCGAAAGAAACTTCAAGGGAAAATAAATATTTACCACAGCCGACTCTGTAACCGAGGCTGAGCTTGCGCTTTCCAGCCTCCAAGCGAAAAAAAAATCTGTAAACAGAAGCTGCAGTTTGCCGAGGTTAGTCTGAAGTCACGGGCCATGGGATCCGAGCACGCCAAAGTAAAATACTTTCCCCCTTTTAAAATTCTGGTTTGAAGGACTAACCGCAGGTTGTAGGATTAACCAAGCAAAGTTTGTTTCCTTAATCTGTTGAGTGTAAAATTAACCTCCAGCAGCTTTGATCAAGCGCATCGCAAAACCACTTTGTTCCGCTGAGGTGCAGCGACCCGAATAACGAGCTCTTTTACGTGAACCCACAATTCGTTTGTAATGCATAACTTATTAAAATTGTAACGTTTGATCAACGAGTAACCTGAAGTTAATACAATATATTCAAGTCAATGGTTTAATTATTCCATGTTAATTTCAACATGATAGCATCATTATTAGCTCCTGCGCATGCGCAAGAGTCAACTTCGAGGAACAAGGTCTAGTTTTCATCCGATTTTGATTAAATTTTCAAGGAATGTGCGGGTTAGGTTGTGAATGATCCCCTCTAAATTTCATTTTTCTCAAATCATTACTCCATTCTGCGCATGCGCTAACGTAAATCACTTCAAGCATCATTTTCCCTGTTTTTTAAACATCTTTACTGTGAAGCGTAAAATTGCGGGGTCTCGGAACTGTAAAAGTGTGAACCCTTCTCAGAGGCACGATGCGCCATGTTCTGATCATACATTACATGAGGAGTTTAATAATTACAGACCAATGATCTGCGTAGAAGGGCTATCTAACACAGAAATAATAAACCATTGTGTAATAATTTGCAGCGTTTTATAAATATAGATAAGAACAGATAAAATTCTAAGTGTACTTCCACAAATCGCACTCTTACACGACAAATAGTTTTCTTTCTATGATTTTAGCGAATTTTTGAAGAAAATTAAGCTATTGCTCTCGCCTCAAAATTTGTAGAATGTGAATTTTTGAAAAAAAATTATGCAGAAATCCGTTTCAGGCTATTCTGAATCATATTCTGAAGTTTAACGCATTTTTTTATGTATGTATATATGTATGTATGTATGTATATATGTATGTATGTATGTATATATGTATGTATGTGTCATTCCAGACGATAACTGTCCGTAGAATTGTGCTAGAAACTTCAAACAAATTTTAAAATGTTAAGGGCACAAAACGAAAGTTCAAGTTCGTTGGCCAGCTTGATCGGATTACATCTTCGGGTTGAAATTTTCAAAAATGTAGTCAAAAATTTCAAAATAGCCTGTTTTTTGCGATTTGTCGTGCGAAATAGTTTTTTCAGCATACTAACATGTGGTATATTCGGAATCAGCGTAAAATTTCCTATAAGAATATGTATCAAATTTTCAAAATTTCAAAGTTGAAAATTCAGTCAAAAATCGAAATAATGCCGTTCGCTGGTTGTAAAAATCGGTAATATTCTTCAAAAATTCGCTCATGGGGTCATGCTGCATGACTGGACTTTTTCAAAATGTTGGCAACAAACTACATCCTCCCACACCTACCGCCTGCGTGGGATCCCCCTGCCAAGTGTGACGTCATTTTTTATCGAAACTGAAAACACAGAAAAACGAAAACCAAATCGTAGGAAAGTCTGAATGGTGTCAAAATTCTTTGGGTGAAATCTTCGATCATATAAAAATAGTAAATGCAACGATTCAGACCTCTGGGGACTCCGCAGAAAGGAGAATTTTCTACCTTGAAAATTCCGTCATTTTTCCAACGCCCCAAAGGGATATTTTAGTAATCGGTCTGCAAATTTTTTTAAGGAACTTCCCCAATCTACCTATAGATTTGGATTAGAACTGGAAACATGTATTAAACTTAAGCATTTCTGTATAAATGAAGGAAGGGCACATTTGTAGCTGTTTCCTCATCAGATCATTTTGAACCCCAGGGAGGACACAAAAATTCTTGCTTCTAGGTTTTCGCTTTTTCTCTGTCCAGGGTAAAGATTCTTCATATCCGTGCAGGAGTTTGACAAAATCTTGAGTCCTCCAAAGTTGAAAATTCTACTCGGTTTTTGAATTTTACGAACAGCTTTTTGGACAATTTTGTTTCCGTGTCAATCTGAAGCAATGGATTGATCAGTGTGAAAATACACTAAATCGAAATCCGAGTGTAAGTAAATTTGCCACCAGTATGATGAGCGCATTCACCTTTTCATGGTACACCTGGTTACTAAATTTTGATGGTATAGTTGCTTGCAGTATAAGTTGCAAACTTTTGTTCCGTGACTGTCTTGTCTACCTGTTTATCTGTGCGTGTGTAGAAACAAGCATGATTTCCGCAGTTTTCATACGATTTTGATGAAACTCTCAGGGAATTGGCGAGTTAGGCTGAAGATGATCCCCAATAAGTTTCATTGTTCCTAAATCAATACACATAATATTTATACCATTCTGCTCATGTATGTACAATCGTAAATTTCACCAAGCATCATTTTCTCACGCCCTAGTCGTCCGATCTAGCCCAAATTTGTAGAATAGTTGGGAAAATATGATTTATTCACACCATATCAATTTCAACATAATTTGATCATTTGTAGCTGCTGCTCATGCGGTAATGTGAAATCATAATTACCAATGAAATGTGAATCATTACTTGTGAAATCAAGTAACAAGCTTAATTTCCACAGTTTTAATTCGATTTTGTCAGTGGCGGCCGGTGGTCTGCAAAAGGAGTGGGGCACAAAAATATTTACCTATTTGACAGTCAAGAAGAGCATTGAGGTTTTTCTTCCATTAGTTTTGTTTTCAGTGTGAATTAACTTTGACTTAAACACATGATACATAAATCCCACTTGGGTCATGTCATGCCTTGGGCAACTGTTATGAAAGAATATGGCGACAAAATAATAATCAATCATTATCATTAAATATTATTGATAAATTAAATATAAATTAATTAGATGAATAAATTAAATTAAAAATACTATCTTATAGGTACCTACTTACTAAGTATCTAAAAATTTTAGAATGGACTATATTATTATTAAAAGTACTGAAAATTATCAAGGCTTCAATTCAAATAATCAACTCAACAGCTTCCTAGAGTGTAAAACATAGAAATTAGCTTCAAGAGCCACTCATCTAATCTGAACCCTGGGCATCGTCAAGTAAATGTCCTGAAGAGGCTACATAAGAAATTACAGCTTCCTAGAGTGTAAAGCATAGAAATTAGCTATTAAAATGATTTAACCACCGCTTCACAAATCAAACCGTTCTCGCAATATTTGGATCACCTGCTATGATTCAAATCATCGAAACACCAGCTCAATGAAATCATCAGAAATTAACAAGCGGTGGCAATCATGTTCACAATATCAATTATTGAGAATGATCACCTGAGTGTACACAATTATTCAAATAACCTTGCTCATAACTCAGCTTGTTGGCCACGCACCTCGCAGTAATTAACATAATATGGTTGGATAAATCGAGAGCTTTCGAACGAATGGTCGACGAATTTTGTGGGTTGAAAAACGATGAAGTACCATTTCCCTAGCAACGACTTGGTTGTAAGCGGAAATCATCAAAATATTTTTGTGAGCAATTTTCCGTGACGTTTTTTTAGTTTATGTGCCATAGCAAAGACATAAAGAAACTAGTTGATTGTTCTCTACGCAATACAGTGAGTCTATTTTATTTATTGGTATCGTGAGCAAGTTTTCGTGACGATTTTTCAGTTAATGTGCCAAAGCAAAGACATGAAAATGTCAAAAATGTCAAAATCAGTACCTGACTAAACTTCAACTCACGTAAATCCGTCGATGAACGTCGTCCTTAGGTGTGAATTCTATTCAAAGTGATCGTTGATTTTTCTTCATTCCCCACAAGGGATGCCAAAATTTATTTTTGTAACTATCGTTCGTAACTACCGACGGAAAAGGGTTAAAATGTAGCCGTACACATAGAACAACGCACTCCAACTCGACCGACAATACAAAGGACTTTATTACAAAAGATGTATTCAACAACTTAGGACTGAATAAAAATATTCACTTATAACACAACACTATAATACGGACTTTACTTTAGAGTAAATTCTTGGGAACAACCGGACGAACTTAAAGAAACATCACATATTACTTGCAGAGACAACAAAACATTACTACGAACATACCCAGCAGGGAACTCTTAGCATGGAATGACCAGAAGGAATCAGTTTGGCTAATGGAATAAACCAAAACCCCTCTAGTGCAAGCCACTCATAACGTAAATTTCATTCTACGGTCTTTAGAAAAGTTGGAAACCCTGTCTGGGGCAGAGCCCCCCAAAATCATGATCTCTTTTTCCCGTTCCTTGCCCTTTATTTCCCGTTTCTTGCCCTTTATTTCCCTTTTTTTTCCCCTTCACAGTCTAACCTGAATCGACGAAATTTCTCTCTTGATAGAGTGATATCATCGCAATCTACGTACTTTTTCGCTGGTAGATGGATCTTAAACCTCCTTGGATGGAGCGCAAACCAAATCCTACTAGCATCCACCATGGAGCCAAAGCATGGAGCTGTTTGTAAAGTCTTCGTTCCAGTTTGTTACTTTTTTCCCAAATGTACTGGGGCAATGTCCCGATGCCCCCCCTCACGGGCCGCCCCTGGATTTTGTTGTAGGTTTCAGGAAATGTACGAGTTAGGCGGTTGATGTCCCATTCAGTCCCACACAACTGAAAAAAAAAATCATGTTTCTTGCCTGTTTGTCTCATGTCATAGCCTGCATTGTTAGCCATTTCAACTGGCACATTCCTTTCTGGGAGGACGCTATTTTCTCTATTCCATACTTGATTCAAAATTTTGTTTTTCTCTTCTTGCATATGTACAGCATTGGGCTTGTCCCTTTTGATCAAATAAATATTCGCACTGAAATTAGATTCTCATTTGTCGAGATAGAAGAAACAGGCTTCGAACTCTCTTCGTCCCATGTAGGGCTTCCGCCTCACCCGATCGCTCACCAAACACTTCCATCTACGTTCTATTTACGTCCCTGATATCACGAGTAAAGAAGCTGTACTGTCCACCCAACTGGCAATCGCTTTTAGGACGTCTATCTGAAGCTAGGTAATTTTAGCAAGGCTTTAAACGTAGGAGAGAGAGCCTATTAGAATTGATGTAGTTGAGGTGTGGGACGAACCAAGCATGAGAAAAACGTCTGCCAAGTTGGGTGGGCAGTATAGCTTCTTCACATATTGCAACATGGACGTATAGAATTATTGGTTTATTCATTTATGGATTATTCATTTATTGGTTTTATACAAATTGTACATGTACCAGAACTATAATGAAGTGGGAATGGTGTATACATCTTGAAATTTCGTCTGTGTTTGATGTCATCCGTATAGTTTGCTGTGATCTTGTTGTCAAATATTATCCTCTTTTTCTGTTCCCAATATATTTTCCTGCTCCATTTTTTCGGTGTGGAGAGGCTTTCCCCCCGTGTTTGGCCGGTCAAGGCCTGAGGGCCCCGACCGGCCCGGACCCACCCTCCATGACGGCTCCCGAGGCCACCAGCTCATTTCTGAACAGGCAGCCCTTAACGGATGTTGTGGAGACTCTCCACACATCCTGGAGAATTGATCGTCGAGGGGGCCGCCCCCGGACTGGCCAAAACCCCCAACCCCTTCCATCTATTTTCTCATGTTTTTCTTTCTTTGTTTTTCCGTCTTTCTTATTTTCCAAAACTTAGTTGAAGAACAAAGTACGACTCGAAATGATTGATAAGTCGACGTTATAAGAAATGCGTTTTGAGCGTGACAAGGATTTACCACAGAAAATCCGACACACAACCAAAATTGATCAGCAAGCTCTGAAACGCAAAAATCAAGTGGAAATTTTGATTTTGGAGGACAAACATTTTTTCGCCTTCAATCACGAACACAAAGCTTCCTTACCTTCGGTAGGGAGGAAGCAAAATAATAAACCAAAAATAACTAAACTAAATAGGTATTTGCTGTACCTGAGAGCCGCTGAGCTCTACTTCGAACTGTGATATCTGATCTGTGATATATTTATATAAATCTAGTTGTAGTTTTATTTCACTTTGCTGATAGTAGCAAGTGCTGGTAGTAGTAGTAGTAGTAGCATGTATATAGTTATTAGCCTATTTTACATCTAGTCTTAGTTATCTTACTTTATTTTTGGGTTTTTTCTCAACCACTGTGTGGGCTGAACAGTAGTCATCACTGAACCCCTCATTTTGTCCTTCTCCGAGTTGCCGGTGAAGTCCACCTTCCTTTTTAGTCAAGGATGGCAGCATGGCTCCCCTTAGAATCGTCTCAATTCCAGTGCCCCTTTGGACAACTTGTTCAACGCCGCTAATTACCCTTCCGGTTGAAGTGCGGCTTAAACCTTAATTTAAAAACACTAAATAGGTACAAATCCGTTTCAGACCATTCCAAGACCGAATCCGTGGAAAACCCGTAGGTGTCAGAGAAAAATTTCGTGAGCGCTGCCCAGGCTACAATTCTTTTGACTGGTTTTCGTGGTTCGTTTTTGTTAGATTCTAATTTCATTCTAGTTGTACAACAAACCTTGGAAATTTTGAATTACGTGACGGAAGGTAGAAAATGGAGGTGTAATACCAGAAACCGTGTTTTTTGAAAAATTTAGCCGGCAGTGCCCAGGTGACAATTCTTGACCGATTTTTGAGATTCTTATTTTTTCGATCCCGTTTTTAGTCAAATTGAGCAACTAGCCTTGAAATTTTTGAATTAGACACCGAGAGGGAGAATGGAGATTTTCTAAAACATAAAGCCATCTTCCAGGCCAATGAAAGCCATTCAAGGATGAAAGAACACATTTTCTCCGCTATCATGGTAAACCATTGAGCCATGGATATGTTTTGTGCTTATAACAACTTACAAAATGTGGTAAAATATTTATCTCACCCTTGTTTCCATATAGCGTCGTTGAATTGTTCTTTTTCGCACAAAATATAGTTGCCCATTTTGTCTGTCCGTATCGTGTTACACTTTCCGTGACGTGACGCAAATTCCACGACTGCTAATAAATCAATAACTTAAGTTAAATCTTAAACTTAACTTAAGCTAATAAATTAATAACGAAAAGCAAAACTGCTATTGGTCGCACGAAAGAGATTATGTGGAAGGGCAACATCATTTCATGGGATGCGAAAATAAGCTTTTTGAAACAATGGTAGAATCAGTCCTCCGATATGCGGCTGAGGTTTGGAGCAATGGAGGAAGTGTAAATCGCGCAATCCTTGTTTCTGTAAAATATGCGCTACTTGCTACGAAACACACCAAGCCACTACCTTAGACTGGAATGTGACCGTCTCCACCTTAAGACTCTTGTATTTGCTCGTGCCTGAAATATCTATTAAGAGTCATGAAGATGGATCAGACCAGATGGCCGAGGGTAAGAGTGGATGAATTGATCAGCTCAGATGTGCTCCAACAGCGACCCCAGATACAACTGGATTTCAAAAAGCAAAATCTACCTGGAACGTATTGAATCCGCCGACCTGATAAGGCGCCCAAGCTACGACTGTATCAAAGCAGAGTATTATAGTTTGGTAGTAAAATTCAACAACCATTGCTTGAGCCTCCATATCGAGATGACATATAATTCACCATTCAATGGTTGGTATGGCAGGTTGAACAGCAACAATGGAGGGGGATAGGAATATTTGAGCAAGAATAGCAACATTAACATTGACAGACTGTTTGCACAAGTGCGGATGTCTTCGAAAGATATTATCAGCGAGCTACGTTCGCACTGCAATCTCCTCGCCAAAGAAGATGTCATCCACTTTTCTCTCATCTGCCTTCTGTACCACCCCTATGGAAATTCTAAACTATACTATAGAGATTATAAATAAATTTTTATTTGAGGCTTTACATCAAAGAAAGCACACTCTTTTGTGCGTTTTCTGAGAACCGACTGCATTCAAATTTTCTGCTCCGTAATGGATTTCCAGCACGAAAAATCAAAAATGATGGCCGTCTACGACTACTCAAGCAGATCCCTAATACTACGCGCATTGACATTGAAGTGAATTTACCATCCTACTCCACTGTCTGTGTGACTGCCCAATGTTGTTTATTCAATTGACAATGATTAACCAACCAAATTAATAGGAATTTTATTATTTGAAATGATTTATATAGTAAATGCAGTTGCCACTCTCTTATCTCAACCGATGGAATCCCCGTTCACTTTCTTATAATTTCTGAACATTTCTTTTCTTTGATACTTTTTAATTGTATTATTAGAAATATTTTTATCTTTATTTCAAAATGTACAAGTGTATTTCTTATGCTATGTTCGTATGTTTTAACTACCATCGAACTCTTGTAACTGTCATGGACCTCCACAATTAAACAATTTATCTACTATTTCTTTTCTTTGATACTTTTTAATTGTATTATTAGAAATATTTGCATTTTTATTTCACAATTTACAAGTGTATTTCTTATGCTATGTTCGTATGTTGTATCATCGAACTCTTGTAACGGTCATGGACCTCTACAATTAAACGATTTATCTACCTATCTATATTTTGTCTGTCCGTATCGTGTTACACTTTCGGTGACGTGACGCGAATTCCACGACGACCCCCAGCCCTAAAACATATCCATGTTAAAATAATAATAATATACTACGTGTCGTGTTTAAGATAAGTTGAAGATACTCCCCCCCCCCTCCCCTCTCTTGTTTCATTTACTTTGGAACAATCTATATACAATAGTACCTTCCAATGCACTTAGTAAGTAGAGAAAGTCCCTTGAAGCTGCCTGTCAACAAATCTATTTAATTCGAGTACAAGTATGTGCATGTAGATACGTCACATCAAAATCATCCCCCTCAGAAATAATTAATTACACGGACCCCGTTCCCCATCAACCTGTCAGTTTTAGTTAGTGATTAATGCAACTCTCGGAGCACGATTACAGTTTTAAAACATTAATCTTCCCCCAGTAAGATACGAAGGCTAATTCTGTTGCTTCTTTTGCAATGTTCTGCGTGACGGGCGTTATTCAGGCGTACGCGGACACAAATATATCTGCTGGTGATGTTTCTTTCTTCCTTATGTCCCACATTCTCTCATTTCAACATCTTCGTGTCTCGTACTTGATGAATAGAATAAAAAAAGTTCCTTTCGTGCAGCATGACCATAAAAGCGAATATTTACCAATTTCTTTAAATTTTGTTTCCGAGTCTATTTAAAGATAGCGGAAGCATTGTTTTCACTTCCGGGAGAAAAAAAAAAATTACTCCGAAATCTAAATTTCCACTCGCGTTTTACGGTTTAGACCATTCTGAACAACGTTGTTTCCGTGTCCGTCTTGTGTGTGTGTGTGTGTGTGTGTTTGAGTATGTGTGTGTGTGTGTGTGTGTGTTTGTCTGTTTGTCTGTGTGTGTGTCTGTCTGTCTGTCTGTCGTGTGTCCGCAAATCCTTGAAACAAGCTTATTCTCCACAGTTTTCATCTAATTTGAATAAAATTTTTAGGGAATGTGCAGGCTAGGAGGTAGACGGTCCTCTATCAGTTGCATCGTTCTTGACTCAATCCCTCACTCTGGGCATGAGCAAATGTAAATTCTACCAAGCATCATTTTTTAACGCCCTAGTCGTTTGATCTCGCGCAAATTTTGATGTTAGGTGGGGGATAACTGATCGTCTTATATCGATTTCAACATGATTGTATCATTAATAACTACTGCGCATGCGCCAATATGAAATCCTTGAACAAGTTTATTTTCCACAGTTTTCATCCGATCTGGATGAAATTTTTAGGAAATGTGCGAGTTAAGGTGTAGACAATCCCCTATCAATTTCAATTTTGCAAAATCAATACTCCACTCTGCGCAAACGTAAGTTCCATTATGCTCTATTTTTCCACGCCCTAGTCGTCCGATCTCGCTCAAATTTGGATGATATTTGGGGGATGACGATTTGATCATCTTATATCAATTTCAACATGATTGTATCATTAATAGCTACTACGCATGCGCCTGTGTGAAATCCTTGTAAAGACCTCAATTTCCACTGATTTTATCCGATTATAGATGAAATTGCCAGAGAATCCGCGGGTTAGGTTGTAGATAGTACCCTATCAGTTTCATTGTTGCCAAATCAATACTTCATTCCGCGCATGAGCAAACGCAAATTCCCTCATGTTCCATCTTTTTACTCTCTAGTCGTTCGAGTTCGCTCAAATTTGGATAATAGTTGGAAGAAGATGATAGGTAAACGAGAAAGCTATGTGCCACACCCAACTTGACAGACATTTTTTACTTCAATGTGCATATTTTCATGAGTAAAATATTGAAATAACTATGATAACTACATAATTGTAACCTTAAACCCATAAAAACCATAGTACCTACTTACATAAACACATAATGCTTGAGTTCCTGACGTTAGCTTGTGGTTTACAGGTTAGAATAGAAGAACCCCGGAGAGTCCCTTTGCCGGTAGTGCCTCCTGTCAGGCCTGTGGATACCAGGAACGAGCGGAGGCTGGAGGAGTACAAGTCGGAGCCATCACCATGCATACGGATAAACAGTGTTCACCCATTCACTGCTGCCGCCAGCATCGACCCCTACATTCTCCCAAATTTATCTGTGAGTTCCTCCAAATATTTCTTCAATATAGTAACAGGTAACCATAAAATAAATGTAATTTCTAACAGAGTCAGCATTTTTCACTTTAAAAAATTTTTTGGTAGTGAATCATGACCTACACTAACTAATTATTGGGTACAGGTGTGACGTGGTGATAACAATAGCTACCAGTGCTGAACCTTTGCTTTCAGCACCGACCTTCACTGTATGAATAAACATTTTTATGGATCAATACATTGTTGTCGACGAGGTGGTAGGTCTAATTGTGATTTCAGGTTAATTAGCTACTGTGAGAGTACTAGTGATGGGCTGTATAAGTAACCATTCAGGAGCTTATAAAGGAAGGAAATGTCAGCAACTTTTCGACGACCCCCAAGTGAATGAAGGTTAATGATCTTCTTGATTTCATCATAGTCAACCTCATCAAACGGGATGTGGAGTTGAAAGGCGATGCATCTGATAAACTTATTCTGGACTCTTTCCAATTGTGCAGTTCTACCTGTAGGTATTAGATGCGGTTCTTAAATACCAATGACTGATCCAATCGTGAAATCACAGATCTCAGCACTCATTAAGGAAACGCTGAGCTCCTTTTTGTTGAAACGGCGATAAGTAAACACAGAAAAAAAATCCATCTAATCCTAGTGAGTTGGATAAGGTACCTCTGGGTGGTCTCATTTGAAAATAACCGTGCGTAAAGGCACGACTTCTTGGACTCCACGAATAACAAACGCTGAGCTCACAAAGTAACTAGAAACTTCTCTCCCTCTCCTCCCGTTTCAAATATTTGGTTTCAGCCAACTATTTACCATCCACGCAAAGACCTGAAGGGTTGGATGACGTCTGGCTCCTTGACTCGCAGAATCACAAAAGAGAGAGAAAAAAAATAATGTTTCGAACTAGTGGGGTTATAATTAGAGGCACCCCGAGGGGGAATGGGAAGTGTTTGAGTTAAGACAATGCCTGCTATTAATAGGTGACCTGAGCTTTCACAGAATCGCTCTTTTGCGATTTTTACCTATCATTTGTTTGTTTCTAGGATTATGATTCCTTATACGTAGGTACCTTATTCGGTACCAAAACTATATTAAATTATAATTCCGTTGGTGCCTTATGATTTGGTGCTTTCCATGGTGGTTACACGAATGAGAAATTTATACATATATAATGATTCTTCCAAAGAAGTGTATGCTAGGGATGGGCATCGATTAATCGATTAATCAAAATAATCTATTAAATGTCCAAAAATCTATTATTGTTTAATCGATTACTTATGGAATAATTAATCGGATAATCGATTAGTTTGTAACGATTATTCAATTGAGAATTCAGAATCAAGTCTATCGCGGAACAATACCCTTGGCAAGAAAGTGGACAAAACCTCGCCACACGTTATTGTTATCACTTATCGGTCTAGTCACATATCTACGGCTATCATTATCAGAACACCTTTTTTCAGTTATCGTTCGTCTGTGGACACGGAACTTGAGCTTCGATCTAGATGCCACCAAAAAGTGCGGTTTGGGATCATTTTGAGAAAGTGTAAAGTCATGCAAAGTGCCGGCATTTTGGAGTGAAAATTAAAATATGTGGGAAGTTATATTCTTCCTTTCAGGTGTACCATCTCCGTCTTTGTTTTAAAAACACAACAAGAGTATCCACAAGATCTGGTCCAAAAGTCGTGTGGAACCCCGTTGCCGAGACGCTCTAGGCATGAATGAAGAGTTCAGCCTGTATTTGAGATCTCCACAAGAAAGAATCCAACAAAACCCTATCATACTCGTATATTGGAAGCAGATGGCCGAGACGTTCCAAAATCGCCTTGAGATATGTGCCAGCGGTAGCAACTTCCGTTCCTTCAGAAAGGCTTTTTTCTGAAGCTGGCCAAATTCTGAGAGAACAGAGAAGCCGGCTGACACCAGATATGGCCAATAAACTTATATTCCTAAAAGATATAGATGATTCATTCTGGAACTAATTTTTTTTTTTTTTTTTTTTTTTTACATTAAAGTTTTTCTTCTTTTAACTTGTTTTCATCTGTTCTAAACTGTGAATAAATTTTTTCTTGTACAAAATGACATTATTATATTAAAAATTCGATGTTTTCAATGTACCCTCTCTTTTCTCAGCCTTTTCAAAATTAATCGATTATTTGGCCCTGATTAATTGGTTAATCGATTAATCTGGTTGAAATAATCTTTGATTCCAATAATCGATTAATTGTTAGCCGATGCCCATCCCTAGTGTATACCTACTAGAATTGAGAAATGACACATATTATACCTATCTATATAATTTTTCTTCTGAAGAAGAGTATACCAAGCTAGAATTCATTTCAATTCCCAATCTTATGTTATCCTTCATGAGAAGAAAACTGTGAATACGGTGATTCGCAACCTTCATTTCACTTCTACAACTACGAGTAAGGGAAACGCGTCGGGAAGCAAACTGATTTCATTTTGTAACTAAACTCATTCGAAACAATTCAAAAACCAATACAATCCAAGTAACGCGTATTACAACAAGGTACGTATTCCAGAGAATCGAATCAGACCTCCCGGAGGTACAAACAATTTATTCACGTCGATTTCAAGACAGTCGTACAATATTAGCTGCTACAAATCCTTGTAACAAACATTACCTACCGCTACAGTTTTGATTCGATTTTGTTGAAATTTTCCATAAATGAGGTGGTTAGGCTGAATTAGTCCCCTATAAATTTAATCATTCAACAATTAATTGTTTCCACTCCACTCCCCATGCGCAAATGTAAAATCTATTAAGCATTTTGTCCGATATCGGTCAAATTTGGAGGGTACCTAGTAACTAGCAAACTGTTACCTAGTAACATCCTGTATACCAAGTAACTAGCAACTGTAATAAAGATTTTATTAGGTACTCTAGATGAGTTTCATGACGGTCGTGTCAGTAGCAGTTGCTGCGAATGGGCGAACCTTATTCTTATAACAAACATGACGTTTTCATACGATTTTACTTAAGAACTGTATACGCAATGAAAAGCGTTGCATACGCTGTCATTTTATATTTTAAATGAAATTAGATTCTATTCTAAGAAATTTAACACCAGTCGCACTCCCCTGCGATGAGTATTTCTTTTTGTGTGAAGTTTTGCACACTGGTGACGTCAAAACTCCCCTCCCGCCTGGTCCTACCAAGTGTGATGTCACTAGTGCACAGAACTTTGAAAATTGATAGAAAGAAAACTATTTATCGCTAATAACTAGGTATATTATTATATTTTTACTGCAAACTTGAGTTCCAAATAGACTAATGACGCCATAATTAGCGGGAAAAGCCATGTTTTATCCGTCAGGAGCTTAATGAAGTTCGGTGGTGTGGCGTAAAGTATGACATCATAAGTCAGATATTCAAGCGCCAAATAGTGAAACGTTTATTATTCTCAAAACCTCCTCCTGTTTTCTGTAGAGGATTAAAACGCGTTTAAACTGGATATTTTATGCTTCAGAAAGAGAAACACAAGAAAAACTTGGATTCTCAACTACCTATTACATTGGTTCTAGACCCATTTTCCTTGACCCTTTGGGTGTTGGCAAAGTAGATTATCTGGTCTTACATTTTCAACACCTATAGTAACTTAGGTACATCTAGATCAATATCACTTCAGAGGAATTCATTGTTCAATGCCTAAACAAACAGATTCACCAAATTATGCGGTTGGTATGTATCTACTAGTAGATATAGAATACCTACGGAATGTGGACGAACGAATAGGTATATAAATAAAAAGAATATTCATAAACATATATGTATACCTATATGCATATGGATCAAATATGCTTTAGTTACATTAATGTCAATGGCATACCTGTACTTCTTTTTCACCGAAGTAGGTATATATTCAAACGAAATTCGTAAAAACATTTCACGGAAACATTCGACTGGCAGGCAGAGGTTATTCCATTACCGATTAGCTCAAAGAATGTTCGTGTTTACATTTGCTTAAACTGTATATCTCCGTAGGTTGATACTAATAACGAGGATGGGGGATTTGACTTGAGATTCGTGAACGTCAAATCAACAAAATCTCCTGTGCTAGAAATTTCGGAGAAATCCAGATTGAGATTGCCAAGTATACAGGTTAGGGAGGTAGAGCTACACGGATGAGTAATTGAGTGTATTTTGAATAACGCCGGCCAAGTTGGGTGGTCATTATAGCTTCCTCATTTATCGTAGCACGAACTTATGGAATTAGTTGAAGAATGAATTACTAGTTACAACGATTTAATGCAAAATGGAAATCCAACTCCGTTATATCTATATTATGTGAGTGTGAGTGTACAGAGTTCTACACCAAGTTTGGGCCAAAATCAAGGGGTCGATTCTAGAACTCATTCCTGTTCGAAAGTTCCTCTTAAAGATTTTTTTAAACGCTTTGTTTTCGAGTTATTAAATTTTTGAAATTTTTTCCTGTATGACATAAAAACGGCCATAACTCCCCTTAGGATCATAGTAAACTCAAAACCAAAAACACCGTTGGCAAGAGCGTTAAATGTCCTATAACCCTGATATAAAATAACGTTTCTTTTTTTTTTTAAGTTAGTTTTAATTTGTAAAAACAATCAAAAGTACAAAATTAGAAAAAACTTTAATAATCTTTCGTTTTTCTGTTACCAGTACTCATGGGGGTTTTTCGGCGAGCGCACTTCGGAAAAAACTTTCTCAATTTGCTACCTCTTGAACGGTTACGGTTTGAGCGGAATTTTACTTTTACTTTGGTAATCGGTGAAGAAGAGCATGTTTTTTTTCTCGCTGAATCGAATGGAAACCCATGCAGATCTCCCCAACTCCGTTATAACAGAGTTTTACGCTCTAAGTAACGAGTTATACAATAGAATGTGCATATCCGAATATTTAATTTAAAAAGTTCCAGTCATGCAGCATGATCAAATGAGCGAATTTTCGTAAGTTATCGTAATATAAACATATAAGTTAAATTGCTTTGGAATTTGACATTTTTGAGGGCGAAGAAAATGTTAACTATTACTTTTATGGCAAAAAACTTATTCTAAATAGTAATCGGCTATTCAAGAAAAGATTTTAGATTTCTAACTTTTTGGCAGTTTTAATCAATTTTATAGCAAATTTAAGTGAAATTTAAGTATATTTTTCAGCATAATTTTTAAGAAAATTTTTTTAATGTTCTATTTTATAGTTAATAAACTTTATTTAAGCAATATTCTGCTAAAAAATATAAATTTAACGATTTCAGCCGTTTTTTAGCCATTTTTAGTGATTTTTTAGAACATTTTTTGAAATTTGTCCAATTTAATGTGCTCAAAAAATGTTGGCCAACAAACTCGTCCTTTCGTTTGGAAAGCTTGATTTTTTGGCGCAAGAACGGAATTTTTATCTCAATCCTAAGGAGAGTTATTGTCTGGAAGGACATATGTATATATAAATAAATAAATAAATATATATATATATATATATATATATATATATATATATATGAAAAAAACGTTAAACTCTAGGATTTGTTTCAGAATGCCTCAAAATGGATTTCAATAAAGAACATTTTCGAAAATTTTGATTTTAAAATTTTTGGAGCCATTGCAATAGCTTCATTTTCTACGAAAATTCGCTGAAAGAAAACCCGTTCAGACTTGATATTAGTACACTCAATACTACAAATGAGAAAGTTCATGTCCTCACTCACCATTTCAGCTTTATGTATTTAAAGCAGGTACCTGTACGCTCTTCACTTTGTGAACGTGTAAAGGAGGGATACAAGGCTACAATATAATGCTGCTCAATTTTTGTTTGATTCTGGTGATCAATGCAAATGTATCTGGGCTATTACGCAATTGAAGGAGCTTCCCTCGGAGGTCTGGATTGGATAAGAATTGAAAGATTTGTTGACCCGAACAACAAATTTAGAGATGTGGGGTAACCGTAGAAGATCTCACTTCTAAAGTGGTTAAATATGGGGAAATATAAGCAGCTGGGTTTGAGATTCCTTTTGTATGGATGCCCTAAGGAGTTGGTCAGTACCCACAATGCAAATATCATCTCAGAGGGCTGATTTAGATTATATCACAATCGCATCGAGTCTCTTGACAAAGCTTGAGTTGGAAAGTTTGAAGTTGGTGTTGAACATTCTAATTTTGGCGGTGGGCCAATCAAGATGAAGGGAGACTCCACGGGAAGTGGTGCAGGAGATCAGATTCATAACACGAAATCCTGTACCATTTCCCCTGGTGTCTTCCTTTGTCCTATCCGACCCACCCCCGAAATTAGAGTGTTAAATAACAACGCTGCTACTTGAGCTTTATATAGAGACATTGTGCTGATGAGTGATAATACAATCCATTACTAATTTATAATGATTTAATGATGGTTGTTATTTATTTACAACTCAATTCCTCACCAGCGTAGCTTGTCGTTTAATATTTAAGACCTTTTGTTTCCCGTGATCATCCAACAAAATAACTTGCCAATAACCACAACATAATGATTTGTTGCGGGGAATTGCTGGTGATGTAAGAAACGGTACTGACCTAATTAATTCGTTTATAATCATCGTTAAGAGAAAGCAAAACCAGTCGAAGCTAATTTCTGGCAAGGCAATCTATTTCCGAAAACTATACATCCTTGGAGTTATTTTTTCTGAACCCCTAGGCTTGATATTCAAGCTTTTAGAGCCACAGAATAATGTACATGAATATTTACCAAATAAATACCTATATGAATCACAAAATTTAGTAGGTGTGGTAGTAGAATTGAGAATTACCTACCCAAAGTTAGTAGAATGGAAAAAGTTCCAGCCATGCAGCATGATCGTATGAGCGAATTTTTGTAAATTATCGTACTATATTATGTTACATAGTTTTGAAAATTGAGGACTTTGTTTGAAAAGAAATTGTTAACTATCGATTTTATGACAATAAAAGTAGTTCTAAATAATAATCTGCTATTCAAAAAAAGATTTTGAATTTTTAACTTTTTTGCAGTTTTTATCGACATTTTGGCACATTTTAATGCAATTTAAGTACATTTTTCAGCATAATTTTGTTCATACATGTTTTAATATTCTTTTTTATAGTTGATAAACTTTATTTGAGCAATATTCTGCTAAAAAATATAAATTTAACAATATTCAGCTGTTTTCTGCTATTTTTAGTGATTTTTGCAGCACTTTTTTGGAATTTGACCAATTTAATGTGCTCAAAAAATGCTAGCCAACGAAGTCGTCCTTTCGTTTGAAAGCTTGATTTTTCGGCGCAATAACGGATTTTTGGAGCCATTGCAACAGCTTAATTTTCTACGAAAATTGGCTAAAATTGATTAACACATCCACATAATCATATCTATCAATAAATTATATTGAGATATTTAATTAAAACATGAACTGAGATACTTTCTACGGGAAACGGTTTGTGGAAATGATCAACTTCACGTACAGATCGACCCAAATACTATTTTGGCGCATGAATCAGGTGCTACAATCTATACATGAAACATCGCACATCCGTCATAATATAATATCCAACCATGTCCAATGCAGAAGGTGATAGCCTGTGCCTGTGCTACCATATAACAGCTGGCGCAATTAATTCAATTATGAATATCTGCTTCACAAGTCTCATTAAATGGTAGTTAACTGAGGTTCGTCCAGAAGGTTGAATCTATGAAGGTATGTGTCATAGACTCCATGATTTGACCTCATCCTGGTGATGGAACGGCAATAGGGTTTTGTGACGTTATATCGTTGGGTGGCTTCAGTTGTGTTTGTGTTGTCGAACAATCCATTGTCACTAGATGTCAGTATTTGCTGCCATTGATCTCAAACGCGACTATTAATCGTAGGATAGAAGTCTGAGGTCAGGATAGTGATATGTTCTTGATTATTCTGGGTTGCAGCTCTTTTTGCTTGGGCATCGGCTCTTTCGTGAACTCCAGCGTGGCCTCTGATCCACGTAAATATGAAACGGATTCCAGATGTTTGTCCTCGAGAAATGAGTTTTATATATTGGCTAATTAGTGGATTGTTGGCTCTTTTCATGTTATCAGAGCCAATTTTCTCCACGCAACTCATTGAGTCTGTGAGAAGGTCGAAGGTTTGCATTGTTCAATCGTAATGACATACTCTACGGCTTTTATGATACCTAAAACTTCGGCACTAAAGCTTGAAGTTAGTTATAATTATTGTTCCCTATATTAATAATGATAATAATTAGTCATAATTATTGTTGCCAGGTATGCGAAGTGATAGAAGAAGTATCGAAGAAGTGCAAGGGGATTGTTGGGGTGAGGATGCTCCACAGGTCGGTTTTCCTGAGCTGCGCGGATCGGCTGAGTCTCGAAGAGCTGATGTCAGCAGGTCTCACACTGCGCGACACGCCGCTGACGCTGCACGACGTTAGTCAGGGGACTGTCGTCGTCGCCTTGTCCGGCGTCCCGCACCACCTCAGCGACGCCGACCTCGCTCAGGTCCTGGCTCAGTACGGACCCGTCATAAGTGAGACGAGAACTCATTATTTAATAACTTATTAAACAGTTAGGACCTCAGTATGCCTACTCTAACAACCCGAAAGAATCAAACCAACCTCAGTATAAATGAGCGTTACCCCAAGGTATTACTTACATATAACAATTTTTAAACGGAAGAAGATTCCATCCTAAGGAGTTTGGCATAAACAACACTCCCCTACGATGAGTTCTTTCTATGATTTTTCAAAGTTTCGCTCACTGGTGACGTCAAAGCAACCCTCCCACCTGGATGGGAATCCCAGTGTGACGTCACCAGTACAAACTTTGAAAAATCATAGAAATAAAACTAGGTACTCAACGTAGGAGACTGCGGATGGTATCAAATTTCTTAGAATGGAATATATTTTCATTTTAAAATATATAATGAATACGTGGGTCGCCCACGTATCGCCCACGTATACGCATACGTGCCCATTAGAGCAGGTCGTGTTGCTAAGATTTGCAAATATACTGGTACGAAAATAACACACACATGAGCACGTGCGTTCAAAATACGCAAAATGCGAGTGCAAATTTTGATTTTTGAGACAAAACCTATAGGTAGACTCAGAAGCAATATAAGATACAAAAGTAAGATAAAATACAAAAAATTATGAACAGGTTGAGTACATCATGTTCAGATCATGAGAGCATGAAGAAACATTAATACAAGTTGATTTTATTAGGAGCGTATGATGTATTTTAAGTGGTAACCACAACATTAGGTCATGTAGTAACTTTATCAGCATGTACCTTACCTTAACGAATAAATGGGGCTAGGGTGGAGGGACCGATAGTAGCCACCCCTGCCAGTAGTAGCCACCCATGAACTTTAGATTTGAAAAATAAGGATTTGGCACCATCAAGATATTTGACATTAGCACCATTTTAAGCAGGAGATTTCAGCTGCGCATTCCAACCGTTCTCGCCATAATCAAGGAACCAGTGTGATTAACAACACGCCTTATAACCCAGATGGACTGCCAGTTGATCAGATGAGCTCCTCACCAACGGTTTTGTTTAAGGACGTAGTCCTTGTTTACCTCAATATTTCACTTCATTCTAGGACTTTTTGAGATAGTTTCGTTTTATTCGCGTTCTTTGGTGATTTCTTGATGTATTTCAAGTTGTTTCACGTAGGATTTTAGACAATTAGGGTCCTATTTGTGGGGTGGCTACTACCAGTTCTTGAAAACCTAGCAAATTTCTGTAGTAGCCATGATGTGACCACTACTGAGTTTTCGTGTTTTTTTTTTTTTTCCCCACAATAAACATGAAAATAAGCTAGATTTTCATCAGGATCACAGTGATGTAATTATTTTTTCTGAAAAACGAGAGGTTCCAGTAGTAGCCAGGAGGTGGCTACTGCTGGTCCCTAACAGTGGCTACTAATAAAGATTTTGGTGGCTACTACCAGTTCTTGAAAACCTAGCAAATTTCTATAGTAGCCATGATGTGGCCACTACTGAGTTTTCGTTTTTTTTCATATTCAAAATAAAAATAAGCTAGATGTTCATCAGTATCACAGTGATATAATTAGTTTTCCTGAAAAATGAGTATTTCCAGTAGTAGCCAGGGGGTGGCAACCACTGGTCCCTTACAGTGGCTACTACTAACGATTTTGGTGGCTACTACAAGCGACAGATCTTGGTTTCCTTTTCTTCGATTTTCGTAAAACTAATCAACGCATTCGATTTTTAAAAATAGCCATTCGATAGAGCAGACATTGGGGGAGAGGAAAAACACGGGATTGGAAGAAAGAACGGAGAAATGAAGAAATTACGATGTAAATACCGAAACTGGGCTGCTTAAGGGTGGCTACTACTGGTGCCTCTACCCTAATTTAATTTTTTTTTAATTAAACAAATCGCTAATATCCCGTGTTTGGAAACAATTCAAGTGTATGCCTGGCATAGGCATGAAATTTTGATTCTTGAAATTAGTGGCCGCATGTGAGAATTGGGAGCGAAAAACGTGGTTCCAGAAAGACGAGTGTATTTGAGGGGCGCGTGCCCAGCAACTGATCTCATCCGCGCGCGCGTACGAACCCGCTTACCGAGCCGTCTCTCAAATTTTTGTACTTACTGCTTCTTCCACTTTTATCAAAATATACTTTATCAAAGTGTTAGGGGGGGTTTTATTTTCATTTGTTATAGGAACGTTTAATTAGCAATTAAAATTATAAGTCAAAATTTCAACAACAAAAATATTTTTTAAACAATGTTATATGATCGCTCGATAGGTTTACTCGTCCGGATAATAATTCTGAAGCCAGATTTTAAAAAATGTGTATTCAAGTGGAGATTTGCCCGATAAAGTTTCATCCGACGCTAGCACCATCTGTTATCTGAGAATCGCACTAAGCACCCGTCCCCTTTAGCCTTAATGATTACTCAGTAAAGTACATATTTATATCAATAATTAAGGGACGACTTGACACGTTGATTCCATGGCTTATAGGTGGCGTGGAAAGGAGGCTATACCGAGACGTCGATACTGGAGAGAGGCTAGCGAGATTGCGTCCGGTGTCGTCCATCCCCAAACGTGTTTTCATTCAAGGCAGCGAAGTCCTCATGAGACCTCTCACGCACGAAGAACTCTCCAAGTTGTCCATGCAATCTTCACCACCGAAACCCAATCTGCAACTCAAGTAAGTTTGAACTTGATTCATAATCTTCATATAAGTTATAATGTGAAGTTATAATGAAGAGTTATAATTATACAGGGTGCGGCACGAGAACGAAAAAATTGTCATAAATCCTAAAATTACATTAGGCGTGATCCATATACTCTAATGGGGGTAGTTTAAGGGTAGGAGTTATTTGTGCGGCTATTCCATTTCATAGTTTATTGGTATTTGGACAGAGTACTTTCACCATTTTAGCCGGCACATTAGGGATTAGATTTATTGTATAGTAGCAGGTAGGTATTTAAAAAATAGCTATTAATATAGCTATTAATTAGAAAGTGCATGTCTCTGGTTAGCGCAGGTCTCTTTTTTCACTTTTTTTCTCTCAACTTCCCACTATGTAATTTATTAGGTAGGTAACTTTCATAGTAGAAGGAACTACGGTAACAGCAATCATTCGATAAATTACCAGTTGAAATTAAAAGCACAACAATAGTCTGGTCACACTGACAAATATTTAAAGGCACATAAGTTTCATAATAGGAACATTAGTCCACTGCATTTATTCGATAAAGAACCAGCTAAAAATATAAAAATACACTACCTACCTATCTATTCATTGTTTACGTTAAAGCTCATAAGTTTCATAGTAGGAGCAATGGTCACAGCATTCATTCGATGAAGGAACAGCACAAATTATTACACACGGACTATTTATAACGAAAATTCCTTAAAGACATACCTATATAAAATTCAGTATAACCACCAATATCATTAACAGCAACAAACAAATATACAGAGTATCAACAATAGTAGGTACCTAACTAGCACAACCCCAAGCAGTGGATAAGTGTAAAGTTATACATATTGCCTAACCAAAGACATGAACTACATACTAACATACAACTACCGCACTATCTACCTACTACCATCAATAAATCTAATCCCTAATGAGACTGACGAATAGCGAAACTACTCAGATGTCCAAATACCAATAAAATGTGATAAGGAATAGCCGCACAAATAAATATTCTCCCCAAACCACCCCCACCAAATCCAAAAATGAAGATGGTGAAGAAGAATACATGAAATTTGAATGACGAATTTTTGGAGCCACTGCTTTATTACAGCTTTATTTTTTCACGAAAATTCGTTAAAACAACAAGACAGTGTTTAACCCAAATTCAATTTCATTTTTAGGTTTTAATCTTTGGGACCCTCATTGATTGTCCGGGAATAGCTTGCTTATGCTACGCTCTAGTTTTTCATTTTGGTTCTTTATTTTATTTTTACGATTTTCAAAAATGTTGATTTTGATTGATAGAACGTCGATTTTTATCGGGGAAACTCTAAATTCGATGGAGTAAAACTGTAGCAATTGATTGAGAAAAATATAGATTTTCCAAGAAAAATTGTGGACTTTGGGTGAAGAAACGTGGAATTTGAATGGAAAAAGCTATATTTTGTTTTATAAAAAAAAGGAGGATAACATTAATGGAATCTGCAGCGTAAAATTTGTGCCGCTGTCTTAATGGTTTCTGAAATCTGTTAGTACCTACCTACCTACTAATTCAATGATCGTTTATCAATCATCTCGGCAGGGCCCATTATAAATCAACCCAGTTTTACCGCAGTCATTCTCAAATTGATTTTCCTTAGTTGCGTTGGCCTTGGAATATATTGTTTATTTTCATGTACATACTTACCTACCTGGCATAGAATACATTTGTATCAACTTTAACTTTAGGTTTTTTTAATTTCACGCTGCTTCGCAAAGATCTTTCTTAACGTGGCAAATAGTCACAAAGGTCAGGAAACAATTACGAGTAAGGTAATTACCTAGGTAATTATTGTAATTATATGTAGTCACACTTATAATCATATATCTACAGATTATTATTATTCATGTTATATGGGTAGAGGTACCCTAGAGTGATTCTGACAACTATTTACAGTTTCATACAAAAAAATAAACCATGTAGAGTGTGAGCATAGCTTCCCGGTAGTATCCTCAACATGAATATAAAGACCTCTGAATAGAATGGAAACACAACTTGTAGATCTCTCCAACTCCGTTATGACCGAGTTTTATACTATAACCAACTAGTTTTACCCCTAAAAACACATAAAATTGAGCATTCCAAGAAACTAAAAATTTGTGGGTTAAAGTGTAAAACTTGGTAGGTAATAATGGAGTTGGTGAAATTCGATTCAGCGTGAAAAAATAGATCGTGAAAACCGAACACCTGGAGGAGTCATTTTTCGAGAAAACCTTCGATTTCTTTGAAAATCGGCGTTTTTAACATTAACATAATTCCCCTCCCCCCCAATTGGTAAATGAGTATAATAATTAAAGATATGTGCCGTTGGCATGCAAAATTTTTGGGGAAGTTTTTCACGTTACAAAAACTTGAAAAAATAATTTTCCAAAGAGTGTAGAGCCTTTTGAAAAATCAGTGATATCGGAAAAATGAGAAAATTTTCATTTTCGACATAGATTTCCCCCACTGAATGAGCTTACAATTTCATAAAAGAGTAATATTCTGAAAGAAAATTTTGCGTTTTTTCCAACAGTGTGCTTATTTTTTATTCAACAGTGACTTTAATGGGAGTTGTGACTATTTTTATGACTTGAAGACAAAAACACGAGAAAAAAAATCTTGAAAGTGAAATTACTCGAAAACACCGCACTTAAAAAAATCTTTAAGAGGAACTTTTTGTTGGACATTAGTTCTAGAGTCGATCCCTGAAAGGTTATCAACCATAAAAGAATATCACCCTGTTAATGAATCGAACATATGGCCCGGGCAGCACGAAGAAAGCTAGTAGGTCTACTGACTGTCCAGAAACTGGAATAGATGAACGAACGATCAATTTTCAATCAGATTTCCTCATCTGCCAATGTTTTTGTTTATAGTAGTAGGAGGTTGTAAGATGTAAGTAGTTATATTTATAAAACGACTTAAAACAGGAAAAAAACCGCATTCCTGAAATCTATTTCTATTTATCACCCACCATTTTACGATGTATTATTGAAGATGAACCGTTTTGTGGCGACTCAGTATATAGTTACAGCAGGTATAATTTATTCGCAGGATAGATACATCTGGAACGAGTGACGGGAACGAACCGCCGACACAAGGCTCCTCAAGCTCTGCAGCGCCAAGGTCAGAGCTGCTATTCCCTACTTCCTCCACAACTTCAATAAACACTTTACACCCTCCGTATGTACTTTCAAATTTCTGTCAACTGACTGTAAGCCTAACAAATTACCGGTCTGGAAACGATAGGGTGGATATTTTATTCATTCGCTGATTCAGATAAAAATGTGTAGTTTTGCGAAGATCCTCTTAATCAGGCAAAAAATTGTACCACAAAGAAAACCGGAACATACCATCATCTTATAAATTGGTGCCAAATCAGCAGTGGCTGATGACACCACCGAATCCTTCAGGTCCAGAAGCCAAAAACACCTGATTTTACTATTGGTGTAATATGTACAAAATGCTTTTGCTAACCCCTGGATTCCATTGACAGCAACGATGCACATTTTTGGAGCTTTACTATGTTATGGAGCCTAGGTTTAGGAGTATGTATAGAGAATAGATTAGCTTGGTCTCTGTGCGACTGCTACTCTTTTCCACCACCTGTTGTACATGCAGAATTATATCATTCACGTTGTTCCTTATTTCAGACTTCAATTTGAGATTGCATCTGAACTACATTCTGAAGGCGGCAGAGATGCCCAGTAGGTATTTGACTCCCAAAGATTGTGGCAGTGGACATTATAAGAACATGGGTACCTGTAGTAGGTCCGGGTATGGAAGGACATGAAACCAATTATAGTAAGGTCTTCGTAGAAGTCTGTTTACTGATGCAGCTATCGTGGGAGACTGTGGGGGCCAGCTTCGATCTGAAAGATGATTGTTTTATGGTCCGGATTGCCCCGGAACATCGGAAATATTTAGCTTTTACCCAAGGTAGTTGGACATACGTACCTACTAACGGCACTACCTATGGGATTAGCTTTGACACCGTTCGTTTTTCATGTTCACTTGAGAAACGGTTCATTTCATTGTCTAACCGGTTCGGCATTTCCCCTCCAGGGGTACACCGACCATTGTAGCATCATGGAGAGATCACGTGTTTGTGTCATGCAGCTAGAATGATCACCTACTGGCGCCTTACGAGGACTGCCCCGGCTACCATATTTTTGTTGGTAAACCTATCATATATGTGATATATAGTTGTCGAGCCACGACACAACCAATGGTAATTATATAACCTTGAGTCAAAAGAGCTTTACCAGACTTCAATCGGACCAACATTAAGGTCACTAAGTGATTTTGAAAAAAACAAAAGTATTGATGGTGGGGAGGAGGGAGAACAGGACTCGGCCAAAATTAGCCCAATTTTTGATTGCTCGTCACTAATTTACTATAAGAAATTATGCATACCTATAGTTTTCGGGGTCGAATCACTTCGTTATTTCATACACTACAACTTCGGTTGGTGCCTATGAAAATTTCCCGGGCATCTACAGTTTAGGAATTATTGGAAAAATTATTTAAATGTGTTGTTGTGGTCATTTTTGTGTGGCCACTATTTTGTATTCCAAGTATTTTCTGATGGCAGACAACTATTTATTACCTCAGGGGACGAGGTTGAGACCTACATCAGTTATTCATGTTAGACAAGTACCAAGTAAAATCAATCTAGTTTTTGGCCCATGGCTCCTGGTTAAACTGCTAAACATGACATACCAAACTGCACCACTTTCATATAAAAATGTAAAAAAAAACTTGACATACCTAAGGTATATGATGTAACCTATTTAACCCTTATTTATTCCAGGCCGGTGGAAGAATTTATATTTCTATCTCACCATAATTTAATTAGTATAGTTATCATCCACAATCTTAACTTTTTCCCCTAATTTGGGTGAAAATAGAGGAGTAGGTAATAATACATTCTATTAATTGCATAGCTTATATATCAATAGTAGCATGTGCGAACCTACATAGACAAACACCATTTTCCTATAATTTCAAATCATAACTCCGTAGCATAAACTAACATAGAAATAATACACATCTGTTCAATGCAGGTAATGCTCTGCTATTGATTCAACATTTATTTTTAACTAACGGCAATGTAAATAGGTTATTATATAAATAGGTTATACCTACCTTATTTGATTATCATTCAACGTTACCTATTTAGCTAATGGCGGTGATACCATCCTGACGAAGTATTTTAACGCATCTTCAGCCGCCGTTCGCTCACAATTTTTATCTGCCTAAACCATTAGTATGTTTCTGATTCTATTGAAAATGTTCATTCATAGGAATGTTGTTGTAATGTTCGCTTAACAAACAAGCAAATGAGCAGGAAGCGACGATCAGAATAATTTCTGAATGACCTGATTTTCTTCATCAAAATGAGAGAAAATAAAGGTAGAGCGGTTGGAGTTTATATTTTGAAAATTTTAGTCCATTCTTTTTGTTGTGAACTCTTGTTACGTATTTTTGTGAATCCCTCAATAAATAGAGGAGTTGGTGGTCGAGGCTTAAGGACCTAATAGGCTAGTTTCTGTTCCAATCAACCTACAGTGCAATGGTACTAAAAATTTTATTATAACGCCTATCGAATATGAAAACAATGATACCCGTAGAAGTCCACCCAACAGCTGAGAGTCTTCTGAAGCTGATTTCTTTCCTAATCGACTTGCTTAACTTAAGTACATTGATTTATTGTAATAGAGGATTTTATGTGCTATAAACATAATTTCAAATCATAGTCCATGCAACCCATCTACAAGGTGGGGAGATGACTTTACCATAAAGGGTTTTGTTTCTTAACATTTAGGTACTGAAAAGTGTAAAATTAGGGAGTTGTGGCGCTATGACGGAGCGAACCCTTTTGCGATCTAAACTCGCCATGTGTCGAGTTTAGATAATGTACCTACTGTCGACTGGGTGTAATAATTATTTACCATTGATCTGCATAGAAGGGCTATCTAAAACAGAAATAAAAGTCCAGTCATGCAGCATGACCCCATGAGCGAATTTTTGAAGAAATCTTCGATTACCTATTTCAATTTTTGACTGATTTTTCAACTTTGAAATTTTTGAAAACTTGATACATATTCTTATAGGAAATTTTACGCTGATTCCGAATATACCACATGTTAGTATGCTGAAAAAATTATTTCGCACAACAAATCGCAAAAAACAGGCTATTTTGAAATTTTTGACTACATTTTTGAAAATTTCAACCCGAAGATGTAATCCGATCATGCTGGCCAACGAACTTGAACTTTCGTTTTGTGTCCTTAACATTTTAAAATTTGTTTGAAGTTTCTAGCACAATTCTACGGACAGTTATCGTCTGGAATGACACATACATACATTTTTTTTTTTTTTTTTTTTTTTTTTTTTTTTTTTTTTTTTTTTACAAAACTCCCCTCAAAGGCGGAGGGGGCACACCATTAAATTGAAAACTAAACAAATAAAATAAAAAAGTGGGGAGGACGCCCAGGTTTACCCGACGCCGGCTCTAGGGATAAGGGAAGTTGCAGGACGAGGAGGAAGAATGGGATGAAAGGAAGTGCCCCTATAGAATGACCACCAGTTCAAGTAAGAACCCCTCAGGACGCGGGTGGTGATACCACGGAGTACTCCTGCAGAGATGCCCAACTCGAGTAACTCCGTGGCGCTTTTCCCGCACCACACCCCGCGCCATGACAAGGTCGCAGCCATGACCTTGATGTTATTAGGTGCCACTCCTTTTAGCTCAGATATCGCCTGTCGCAGATCGTTTCTATCATATTTACTTTTCTTAGCCCGCCAGGTCTGCTCCATGTCCACGCTGCCACTGACAACCTGGACATCCAGGATAATGGCAGACCCATCGGGCTTGACAGCAACGATATCCGGCTTCTTGCCCCGGTCACTCGGCATGTGATATAGTCTCTCTCTCTCAACAGCCCAACCGCTGGATGACAGAGCGCCTGCTATCTGCTTGGCAACCGCATCATGACGGAGAATGCGGCCACCGTGAGTACGAGGACACTGCTGCACTACATGATACAGGTTCTCATTTTTACCCCGACAGGCACGGCAAAGGGTATCCACTGTCCCGCGACTACTCCTCGAACACCTCACCGAGGTGGCCAATGTGGCCACCCGGACGGCATGAAAATGGCGGTAGTCGCGGGCCCCAATGCCCTCTGAAGCCCATTCCACCCACTGGGAAGAAATGGGGGATTCAGAGCACTGTCGGAGTTCCTTACCATCTACTGACTCATGCAGCGCAGCAGCGAACTCAGCAGATGAGCTGGGTTTGGGAGCAGTTGGCGTTGCTCGGTCGCACCACAACAACTGCTGCTTGACAAAGTCAAGGTCAGCAGCAGTGCGGGCGACCTCCCAACTCGAGCCCCTAAGGGCGAGCAGGCGCTGGCGGCGTAAAGATGGTATGCTAGCTGAGAGAGAGACAATACCGAGCCCACCGGCCTTGACCGGTGCATGGATATAGGCACTTGGGACACCAGGTGGAAAGCCTAGCCAAGAGCGCACAGCAGAGCGAACTTCACGATCTAACTCTAGCAGCCTCCCCGCAGTAAGCCTACCAAAGACTAGCCCATAGGTCAGCTTTGGCAGTAAGTACGTGCGAAGGAGGCGCAGCTTCTGCTGTGGCTTCAATGGAGCCTTGGTGATACGAGCTATAGCCCCACCAAGGTCCACACGGCTTGCGGCAATGGTGGCCACACCCATGAAGTCAACTCCAAGGTACCGCCAAACCTCCAGCACGGATCGGGTGGGGATGGGTGACTGTCCTATGACAAAACACTCCTCATCCACCACCTTCACCTGATGCTGGCGGCCCGACGGGACCAAGGAGACTGACCCACACTTATCTGGGTTAACCACCAAACCACACCTGGCTAGCTGCTCAGCAAAGGCATTGAGGGCGACCTGCAAGCCCTCACGGGTTTCGGCGAATAGGATTACATCATCGGCAAAAGCCAGTGCACCTACTCGTACCCCAGGGGCGAGATCGAACCCTATTTCAGCTGGCAGCTTACCCAAGGCCGTGTCCACGACCAGGTTAAAGAGGAGTGGCGACAGAGGATCCCCCTGACGTACCCCGCGCCCAATGACAACATCCCCTGACATCTCACCTCGTGCCTCGAGGACCGTCACGCCTTCGTGGTACAGGCGAGCAACGTACTCAATTAAACGAGCAGGTGCCCCGACACCACGAAGACAATCGGTCAGGGCAAAATGGCTAACGGTGTCAAAGGCCTTAGCGACGTCCAGAGCGGCAAGATGGAGTTGCCGTTTCTTAATACGGGCCAGCGAAATGACAGTTTGGAGAACTGTAAGGTTCTCCGCTGTGCCATCCGCTGGCCGAAATGCTCTCTGGACGTCACCCATGACACCAGCAGCATACATACATACATACATACATACATACATACATATATACATATATACATACATACATAAAAAAATGCGTTAAACTTCAGAATATGATTCAGAATAGCCTGAAACGGATTTCTGCATAAAAACTTTTCAAAAATTCACATTCTACAAATTTTGAGGCGAGAGCAATAGCTTAATTTTCTTCGAAAATTCGCTAAAACAGGCTATTTTGAAATTTTTGACTACATTTTTGAAAATTTCAACCCGAAGATGTAATCCGATCATGCTGGCCAACGAACTTGAACTTTCGTTTTGTGTCCTTAACATTTTAAAATTTGTTTGAAGTTTCTAGCACAATTCTACGGACAGTTATCGTCTGGAATGACACATACATACATATATACATACATACATACATACATAAAAAAATTCGTTAAACTTCAGAATATGATTCAGAATAGCCTGAAACGGATTTCTGCATAAAATGTTATCAAAAAATCACATTCTACAAATTTTGAGGCGAGAGCAATAGCTTAATTTTCTTCAAAAATTCGCTAATAAACCTGTGTGTACACGTAGTAATTAGCAGCGTTATTAATTTGCCCCAAATTGCATTTTTAGGCCAGAAGAGAGGTGTCACAGCGCTCCTGCCATGGGAGGTCCACCTTCCTCCCCACTGGCTCAGGTCAAAAAAGGACACAGCGACACTGAAATGAAAAAAGAACGTCCCAGGATACGACGCGTCTCGAGGAAGATGAGCCGCCAAGAACCCTCTTCTTCTTCTGAACAGGCTAGTTGACAATAATTTGTAAACACACGATGTTATTACTGCAATCGTATCCCAGCTGGAGAGTGGGATGAGAATAATATAACACTTGAATATCATTACTTAGGGTGAAAAAAATAACATATCAAGGCTATCAACGTCAAATCAGCGGTTGTGGCCATATTCTTGCCTTTAGAAACATCATTAAAAAAGAACAAAGAAAAGGTAACAACGCAGTGACCTCACAGCATCTGGAAAACGTCTAGCATAGCGAATATAACCTCTCTCTAACATATAAGAGACTTGATGGGTTTGGTTAATACTGATGTTGTTTAAATTTATAATCCTTGTAACTCATCACCTCATCTCATTTCAGTAAGTCATTGGTTATATTCGATATGCTATTATACTCTTTCCAGACGCTACGTTGTTGCTATATTATCCTCATGGAAATATTGTTGGATGATGTTTTTTACTGATACTCCTGAAGTTTGTTACATACCTACCTAATTTGTTGACCACTTCTCTGATTTCAATCAACCTTGATGTTTTTGACATTTTTGTCTTTACTTTGGCACATAAACGAACAAAGCGTTAAAAAAAAAAACAATAAGGTTGGTTTTCTGATGATTTCCGCTTACAACCGAGTCGTTGCTAGGGAAATGGTACTTCGTCGTTTTTCATCCCACAAAATTCGTTGACCATTCGTTCGAAAGCTCTCGATTTATCCAACCATATTTTGTTAACTACTGCGAAGTGCGTGGCCAACAAGCTGAGTTATGAGGATGGTTATAAGCAGGGGTGCCCACAGGGGGGGGTCACGACGCAAACTGCGTCGTTGAAATTTTTGGGGGGGGTTAGAAAAATGAGTATTTTTTTAATTTTTTTATGAACAAGTAATAAGATTTATACTAACAATTTGCTAGCGTTTAAAACAAGAAATACAACATTCTTTATCACATTATTTTAGTGGGGGGGGGGGGGTGTCGTGAGTTTGAGGGGGGGGGGGGCCCTCGAGTCGTTGCGCTTGGGGGGGATGGGCACCCCTGTTATAAGAATAATTGTTTACATACAGGTGGTCATTCTCAATAATCGATATTGTGAACATGATTGCAACCACTTGTTAGCTATGCTTTTACAACATATTATTTCAAAAGTTTAAGACACTCCACATTTCTGCTAAAATTATACTGAATTCGTCTCAAAGTAGTACCCACAAGATTGTAGCACATCAAGTGAGAAATATGCAGGTCATAAGCTTTCTTCACACTCTAGGAAGCTGTAATTTCGTATGTAGCCTCTTTAGGACATTTACTTGATGATGCCCAGGGTCCGGATCAGATGAGTGGCTCTTAAAGCTAATTTCTATGCTTTACACTCTAGGAAACTGTAATTTCGTATGTAGCCACTTTAGGACATTTACTTGACGATGCCCAGGGTCCGGATCGGATGAGTGGCTCTTAGAGCATACGAGTCTGCAACTAAAGACATAAAACGTCCCAATGTGTTGCAGACTCGTATGCAAGCGTTTCTGATGATTATCGAATAAAATTATTTTTAGTAATTGCATTTGAGAAAGAATGTAGGTATTACCAATTTTTAAAAAATCGCAGTTCGGAATTGACTCCCAAGAAAGGAATAGTTTTGAGTACTTACCTACATACTCAAGGTAACTAAAACCTTAAAAACTTAGTAAAAAGCACCAAATGGCCAATTCGGTTAAAAATCGTTAACTTTACATTTTTAGCGGAATATTACTCAAATAAAGTTCATTAACTATACCTAAATTAGAACATTAAAAAATGTATGCACAAAATCGAAATGAAAAATGTTCTGAATTTCATTAATATGTGCAAACAATCAACAAAAACTTTGGAAAAAGCTATAAATCCAAAATAATATTTGGATAGCACACCAATATTCAGAATTCTGCATGACTTTCCATTTAATTTTCTTCTGTTCTATTTGTCGACATTTATGCCTGGTTTTGTTTACTCTTTGGGTACTCTGAGCTTTTTAGTTTTTATTTATATAAGTACCTTTTTACTGAATCAGTTCATGCCAATGAATGGAACCGGTACATAATACATACTATTTTTACAGGGAAAGGTACGATATTGAAGTGTTATTGTTCCAATATGCATATCCAGGGTGGCTCCCAACTGGAAAAGTCAGGGAAAACCTGGAATTGTAAAAATCAGGGAAATGTCAGGGAATTTTGCAAAACCACCGAATCTCAGGGAATTTTTTAAATGAAAACTTGGTGTAATAATTTAAAGCGTTTTTAAGTATATCTAACTCCATTATTTCATAGGTGAGTTATGCGAATGACAAAAATAATTATCAAGAGTTGTGGTTAAACTGTTCAAAAGTAACAACGCTACACGCACATGAAAAGTGATTGGATATGGCATTTGGCCCATTGGAATGTGTAGTCATGTGTCATAAATTCACAGAGCAATTTTCCATCGAACGATTTTTGTGGGATGGGAAATCAGGAAGTTGTATACTCTCTCTAGCAACGATTGATAGTAGGTGAAAAAAGTGTGACATTTTTTGCTGTGTGACCCAGAGCTAAGAAATCCATGTAAGGAAAAATGTACTTCAACAAATAGCTTCATATCACAAATTGATAAAATGTTAAATAAAAAGTCATGCAGCATGATCGTATGGGTGAATTCACGTAAATTATCGTATTACATTTAGGTTAAATTGTTATGATATTTGAGCACTTCGAGGGCATTGAAATTGTTAAATATAAGTAGAGTACATATAAGCAGTCTGTTTTTTTTTCTTTGAATTATACGATTTTCGTTTTAGAAGCATTAAAGGTACAATAAAATGACGAGAAAACAAAAAAATACTCTGAACTTGGTATTAGAACCTCTTGAAACTCATACGGTAGATACAGCTTTCGTACAAGTACGCAACCACGAGAGACATTTTATGTCTTTGCGCCCCCTTTCCCCTTCCTATAAAACCCCGTATTGTATTCTAGAGCCACTCAGCTGATCTGGGATCGGTCAGTTGTGTTCAGAAGTCCCTCAAGGGCCCACATACCAAATCTCAGAACCGGGGGATTATTAGGGAAAAAACTGGATTCTAGAGCCACTCAGCTGATCTGGGATCGGTCAGTTGTGTTCAGAAGTCCCTCAAGGGGCTACATACCAAATCTCAGAATCGTGGGATCATTAGGGAAACTCCGCGTAACGCTCTCCGCGTGACGCTCCCCCGCGTGACGCTTTTTCATTTATGTGCCATAGTAAAGACATAAAATGTCAAAAGTTGAATTTTATATTTTTTGTCAAGGAAATCTGTAGTTCGGCCAGAGAAATCGAAAATTTCCATTTGGGGACCACCCTGATATCTTAAGTAGGTACCATTGCAGGGATAAAATCACAGCAATCGCCGTTGTTCAGTTTGTTAATCAGTTTCTAATCTGCGTTATTAGGTAGATATACCTATGTTGAGTCATAAAAAAGATATTTTCTTCTAACTTCATCATGATGCCTATAGGTACTAATCGATCTAATTATTTGTTCACAAAACTATCAGGAGTCGCCCAACAAACCCAGAAGGAGGAGGTCGTCAGTTTTCGCTCCACCTGGATTCACATTTGAAGCGAGAGACCGCTCGGCGAGTCTCAGCTCAAGAGCCAGCGTCCGGAGGAAGCTCTCCGTCACAGGGAGGGAAACCGGAAAAATCCCTTGGTGCGCCTGCTGGGGCAACGGCTGTTTATAGCAATGAATGAACACAGGTCGTCTGATGGAAAGCAAATTCGAAAAATTGCTACCCAAATCTCAACTTTTTGATAAATGCAACCAAACTCTTAGCCACTCTTAGTTGCAGGAAAGGGTTTGAATACCTACTAACATTGACTTTTGCTGAAGAATGTGGACTATCAAGCCAATTTCAGTTCAGACCCTTTTCCATCAGCTTTCAGCATGAAACGTCATTTCTGTGGAGTTTATAGTGTAAAAAGACCCAATATTAACTTACCTAAATGCTGCAAGTCAAGAGGAAGAGTCTGAACTGAGCCTCGCTCAAAAAAAAAAAAAAAAATCTTGGAAAGTACCTGTATAATAACACTGAGTCGAAACAGCTTGGCAGACTTAAATCGTACTAATTATTAAAGTGGCAGGGTGATTTTTTAAGGAAAAAAAGTCTAGAAATGGGGAGAAGAAGACTCACCCAAAATCAGTCCAATTTTCCATTGTTTGTCACTTATTTTAGGAGATAAACTATAGTTCTTGTGGTCGAATCACTTATCTTTTCTGTATGATCTACAACTTTGGTCCATATGAAAATTCCTGTAGCACTTTTAAAAACTTTAAAATAGGCGATTTTGGTGATTTTTGTGAGGCCTTTCTCTTTACAACTATTTAGTGTTATGGCCAACTGACTGCGCCAAATATTACGGCCCAACAACCTACCTGGACAGAATTCGAACTCATGACTTTCCCTGAGCAAAGCCCAGAAAAAAATTGCACATGGCTACCAATGCCGATTTAATCAAACCTCTTTGACAGTTTCCATGACCATAAAATTTGTGATTGCAGGCAATTATTTTCTTACTCAGAATGCAAGGAATTTTCAGATCATATTTCATCTCAAAATGCTAATAATTAATGACCATTTCCATAATCAGCTACCGGACTTTCATCAATCATTGGTTTGGTTTCCCTCACTCACCAACAAACTGCCCTTTTTGCTAGTCGAAAAAGTGTAGAGGTAGGCCTACACTTCACTGAATGGCTACCTACATTCGATTCATACGATATTCATTCATATTGATAGGTTTCTATAGCTTTATGAAAAACGCATTACGAAAATGCCAGTATTTAAATACCGACATCATCCCATGCCTTCAGCAGACTGAATTTGATGCTGAGATTGTGGAGTCACTCTCTATCAACCTGTGTTTTCGAACCAAATCGTAAATGTTGATTCAATACTCTGGAATACAGAGTGCATGCTTGGCAAACATGATTGATCTTTTTATTTAGGAAATAAATTAGTTTCTATTACCTTCATCATCTTCACCCAAAATAAGGACCCCTTGTCAAATTTTGTAAAGGACCCTGAGTCTAGTAGTTAAGGAAGTTAGTGTCTGCCGGATTTTGTGGAGGGGAATTTAATTCTGGAATCGTCATTAATTTAATTTAGGTTTTAGAAAATCTCAACTGCCTTATGAAAATGAAGAATTAAACATACCACATAGTACGTGCATTAACATGATTGGAGAGCATAACACTTAAAACTGTTCTGATTGAATATTATGTATTTTTCAGATTCAATTAACAGGTTACTGAATATTTCCTATTATACTTGAAAAAGTTCCAGTCATGCAGCATGATCGTATGAGCGAATTTTCGTAAGTTATCATCGTACTATATTAGGTATTTATGTTACATTGTTTTGAAAATTAAGGACTTTGAGGGAAACGAAATTGTAAACTACCTACCAATTTTATGGTAAAAAACTCGTTCTAAATAATATTCTACGATTCAAATAAAGATTTTGGATTTTTAACTTTTTTGCAGTTTTTATAGCTTTTTTTAGCACATTTTAATGAAATTTAAGTACCTACCTACTTAAAATTTTCAGCATAATTTTGTAATGTTCTGTTTTATAATTAATAAACTGCATTTGAGCAATATTCTGCTAAAAAAAAAAATAGAAATTTAACTATTTTTAGCAGTTTTTTGCTATTTTTAGTGATTTATTCACCACATTTTTGGAAATTTGACCAATTTAATGTGCTCAAAAAATACTGGCCAACGAACTCGTCCTTTCGTTTGGAATGCTTGATTTTTTGACGCGAAAACGGATTTTTTATCTCAATCCTAAGGAGAGTTATCGTCTGGTCGTTTCAGAATGTCTCGAAACGGATTTCAATGAAGAAAATTGTATTGAAAATTTTGATTTTGAAATTTTTGGAGCCATTGCAATTGTTTCATTTTCTACGAAAATTCGCTAAAAGCTTCATTCCTCTTCCGCCTCCTCATTATGGACAATAGAACTTGCTCTTATTGAAGTGCATTCACTTCAGGAGGATTCGTTTATATCTGCTATATCAACTTCGACATAATATGTGGAATGCAATATTATTTTGTAATATTATTACAAAAAGACAATTTTTCGAATAGCGACCTGTGTAAGTAAATATGAAATTGACTCATGTTTGAATAAATCTATAAATTTATTTAACTTCCCTCATAGAATAAAATTGCGGGACTTACATGAATATGGCATGTAACAACAAATTATTTGCTAAACGAACAGAGAAAAACGTTCAATTATCTACCCATTGTGCATTGCCATAGCCCATAATGCCATTGCTTAGTTTGATTATTATTAAGTTTACCTATATTAATGTACTTAATTATTTCACCTGTTTTAAGTTTTTTCCCCGACCCAGGTACCGTAAAGTGGGGATTCTTTGAGACTAATCGATATTATGTGAAATTTAATCCCATGAATCAATGGGTTTGACAGTATTTTTATAGGGTGCACATACATACTCCCCAGCCACCATTCCGAGCCAAGAAAACAATTTTAACCTCAAAATTCTGTTAAACTAAAAATTTGACACCAAAATATGTACCTAAGATATTTGAAAGAGCTTTTCCTCGTTGTTTATTGCACAGTCTAAATTGAAATAACAGTTTTAAACTGTTTAAATATAACTTATTGACTTCAAAAATGACCAGAAGGGTAATATAAAAAAATTTACATACGAGTATATATGAAAATTCCAGTCATGCAGCATGACCATAATATGAGCGAATTTTTGTAATATCTGTCACTATGTTTTGAAATGTGAGCACTTTGTTTGCACAGAGATATGTTCAACTACAAATAACAAACTGCTACGAGTATAATATAGACAATTTTATAATTGTTAGTTGAATACTTTTTTGCAGTTTTTATCGACTTTTTAGCTAATTTTAATTAAATTCAAGTACATTTCTGAATGTTCTCAGTTCATAATTGAGGAAGTTTTTCTTTGTAATATTCTGCAAAAAATAAAAATTCAACGATTTTAATTAATTAAGTTTTTAAATAACAGGCTGTAGACCCAAACCTCTATCTAGATCCATCTCTAGATCATCTGTTCCTAATCGCAAACAAATCTAAAAAGACTTGACAGTAAGAAAGATCAAACATATAAGGCGAAACATGGCAACTAGTATAAATATGTAGGTAGTTCCTCATACTGCTATAAAGGCTCACTCGTCATACTGACTGGGGCTCTTCCAGTCCCCATATATTGCCTGACAAAAGTTAGTGAAATTTCGATGGAAGCAAGTTTTCTTGTCACTTATTATAATTTTGATCAGCCATGGAGAACAGATGGATTAACATTCGTACTTTGACCATTTTGTTTGTTTCGAATGTAGAATCAGATGGCGCTGCTGCCGTTTGGCTTAAGGGGGTTTGGAGGTGTAGGGTGAATCAATCCTTTTTTTATGCACCTTTTCCCAGATACCAGAATTTCAAAATTCTTTCAGCAATTTTTGTTGATATGTAATGATAGCATACGTAACGAATTTCAAAATGAATTTAGGAATTCTGATTTCTGAGGGCTGAGAAAATTATTTTTTTATTCGGTAGGTATATAATCAAGAATATTCTAACAAGCCAGTTTTCCGAAAATCGGATAAGAAATTCAGTTTAAAAAAATTCAAAATTTCATTACTTCAAAAATAATAAAAATTAATTTATAAATCCAGATTTTAAAAAAATATTTGAATCTTCTTGTTAAAGGTTTTTTGAATTATCGGGAAACCAGGTTTTTTTTAAATTTGGTTTAGCATTTTCTGAGAAAAAATACTAAACCTTCTCTAAATTGTTGGTTATCAGAACTTTACAGGAGTTACCTTCATCTTCTTCAACAGCCGTCCATGGCCCTGGTGGCAAACTCAGAAACCGCAAATCTACCTTCACCAATCTGCTACCAGAGTGAGTGTGACGTCATTATCACTCACTCTCATGCCACTTAGAGCTTTTATAGCGTTCGAGTATGTTACTTCGGCGTTGAAATAAATAAATAATAATAATAAACTTCCCAGCACCAAAAAACATAACCAAATTTATCATATGGGGCAGAATTTATTCGGCTGCAAGAAACTAGAAAAAAAAAAAAAAAACATTTTTTGGCCTCCTCAAACTCCCTTAGTCTCACCAGGTAGTGGGAAATAGAAAGAAGTTTGAAAACATGTCATCACAAACTACCCCCACTTTACTGTACCTACCTATCTAATTTGCCCAACTTCGCTTGAAGTATCCACATATGTTTCAACATTTGAAATGAAAAGTTGGTAGGTATTATTTACGTTCACATAGGACCATAGTCAAACGCAAGAATCTAATTTATTCTTGATTACTGTTATTCAGGTCTTGGAGAATAATATAGAGTTAAGAAGATTTCGGAGGCAATCTCAAATATTAGGCACCTTTTCTATTGTTTAACCAACAAGATGTTTGTGTATAAGGACAAAGTACCTACTTACCACAGTTTTGAAAAGGTAAGCTCAATGAGAAAAACGAACTGTCCGAAGATACATTTTGATAATACCTAATTATAAAAAATCTGTGATATTATTTTGTTGTCATTTTATGACAAAACAGCTAGTCTTTTAGATTATGACTTTTGTTATTGTATAGAGTTAAATTTGATTGTAAGTTTAAGAAAATACAATTGTTTCTGAAATGAATTTATTGTTCCGATAATTTGAACCTATTCCCAGAGGAAATAAGGACTTGAAGAAAATTTCGATAGTTCTATAGTATCAAACTATCACGTTTGAAGAATCCATCTTATCATGTTCAGAAGCAACAGTCAAGTAATTATACATATAGAAGCCAGGCTTACATCAAAGCACTGATGAATCCGGTTACAACCTACAAGATGATAAAAGAGGTCATGCTAATAAAGAGTAATGTTAACTAGGCCAGGTCATGGGTGACACATGGACAACGAGGAGGTAGGATCGCCTTGGTAGGCTGGGGTCGTCCAGGGATTTTTACGGACCAAATAGCTGTTACAAGGAATGCATGCATGGTTTAGGCCATGGGCCATAAAAGATTCAGCAGATATATTGATAAAATAGGCTAATGATACAGGCAATCTAGGATAGTACCTATATCCGGCTACGACAAAAATCGTTCAGACTGAGTTTTATGACAACCTAGATTAAAAAAAAATTATTAAGGAGTTGACTAGTAACGTTAACAACATATGTATAGCTTGTTATAAACCAAGGAAATCACTCGTAAACGAGTTCCACTATCCACTTTACAAGCAGATAGGTACCATGTTACATGGCTATGTCTTTGATTGGGGATTTCATAACGGTTGTCCTCGACTGTTGTCAAGAGGATGAAAATGTTTCCTATGGAGTGGAGTAAATGATGCTATTGCTTTACGTTAAGAATATTGTAACCGGCTTATTAAAATTGTTTATAGTCCAATCAACTTAGTTTTGGTATGTAGCCAGGTACGTAAGGAGGGGGAAATTGGTAGCTTGAGATGTGAACATTTATCACATAAATCAAGCGCTTTCCAACGAGTGGCGAACGATTTTTGTGCGATGAAAACTGCGGAAGTTCCATTCCCCTAGCAACGGCTGGGTTGTACGTGAAAAACACTGAAATTGTGACACAAATTTTGCGTGACGGAAATTTTTGGTTGACCCCCCAGAGCAAAGACATATCCATGTCAAAATCTTGAAAATTTTACTACTCTTCCAAAAAAATTCCTTGACCCCCGGCCAAAAGACATATCCATGTCAAAATTCGTTCTTCAAATCGATTTAAAGTTCGTCTGCTGAGAATTCAGGTTGTTGTTATGTAGCGAGAAAGGATTGGCGATGGACACAGCTTTACGAACAAACACGAGAATAATCTATTTGTAAAGTGTAAATCAAACATTTTAGTTTCTCCCTTGATGGGAAAAACAAAAGATCATGGATATGTCTAGTACCTACTGCTTACCAGTTGGTACCTACTACTCAATTGTATACCAACCATGTAGTGCCTTCTTTTCACAAGATTCCATTATGGTTACAAAACAATATTAGTTTTTAACTTAGAGTAATAAATCAGCATTCCTTGATACTACAATGGCTTAGAGGTCATGAAATGTCGTGGTAAAATGAGAGCATTCCAAAAAGTGGCGAACGATTTTCCTACTATGAAAACTATGGGAGTTACTCTTCCCTAGTAACACCTTGGTTGTACGTGAAAATCAATAGAAAATGTGCCGGTCGGGAAAAAAGTGTCGGTCGGGAAAAAAAGTGTCGGTCGGGAAAAAAAAGTGTCGCGAAAAATTCCTTGACCCCCAGCCAAAAGACATATCCATGTCAAATGTCAAAAAGAGACAAATGATCAGGGTCCTCACAGGGCATTCTAGTTTTAATAGAGACTGGGGGGGGGGGGGGGGGGGATTTCTAATGTCTAAATAATCTCTCCACTATGCAAAAGTGAAAATAGGGAAGACACAGCTGAGCACTTTCTGTGCAACTGTGACAGATTTTGGAGATCTAGGCGAGATTTCTGAGACAACATATCATCGAGAAGACCTCCATCAGAGACATAGATTAGGAAAAGATTACATAAAAGCTTTGTTGGGCTAAGATCCTGGGGGTTTCGGGGGGAAATGGGGAGGTGTCGTCAACATGATTGTGTCATCGAGGATCCTCTACTGCAGTGAAAAACGTTGACTTATGCTTACGGGATTCCAGTTGATCGTAAGTTATTAATATCTACGTTATTTCTGGTTGATTATTTTCAATAATGAACATTGAAGTCAAATATGGAAACGAAATTCCTAAGCTCCCAAACGATTTGTGCAGTCACTTTTCTAAGTATCTAGGTATACTGGGTGTCTAGTATGTTATGGATGGACTTTCTATTTTCCTTACCTGTCAAAGTAAAAATACCAGACCAACTCTACTATTCATAGCTTCACGTAGGCCCGCACACGCAAGGAACGCTGTCACTAATTTTTGTTTTTAACAAACGTGAACCCCCCTTTTTCATTACAGATTCGGATTCCACGTCAAATTTCATAGAAAAATGACCCATCACTTGAATTTTGAGTGCACAAAAACGAGCACAATCATTGCGCAATTAGAGCACAAATTGTGGAATACCGAGTTTTTGAAGATACTAAATTGCCACATGTAATACAGGATTTGGGTTTTTTTCACGCTGAATCATTAAATATCGTTATACTGAGATCAGGGAAACTAGTAAAATGTTTATGTTTTAATTAATTCCATTAATTTTCCCTCATTAGGTGACTATATTAACGCAGTCATATTAATGTCAACTCAGGGATCTGCAATTTGAAACGGACCTCCTTTGTAATATCAAGAATTCAATATCAGTGCACTCTGATCAGCTGTGGAGCCTCTGAGCCTAATTTGTCTCTTAATCAACCTATGATGCTGAAACCATAAATGTAGCTCCTTTTTGGAGATCTGGAATACAATTACAAAGCAAGTAGGGACTCAGATCAGCTTCGGAACCTCTGAGGCAAATTTCTTTTCTAATCGACTCTTGGTGCTGTTATTTAGATGGAGCTCCTTAGGGACTCTCGGAAACAATTAAGAGTAACGGAGGCGCACTGATCAGCTGACGGGCCTTTGAACATGAATTCTTTCCTTAACTATCGACCTGCTTTTTTCTCCATTTACTGTGAAGCGTGAAATTGCTTGGTACTGGAACCGTAAAGGTGTGAACCCTTTTGGGAGGTACGATGCGCCACTGATCATATTATTATATAAGGGGTTTAATAATTATTATAGACCAATGATCTGCGTTGAAGGGCTATCTAACACAGAAATAATAAACATTTATTTCCTTTGTTATATAAATGTAATTTCCTTAAGTTGCGCATTTACTACCGTTTTCCTAACAAATCGAGGCTACGCACATTCAACTCGGAAGTTGGGACGTTTTGGGGCATTTATGGAGATACAGTTTTTAGACTCTGAAAACGTACATTCTATTTGGTTTGTTCACTAAATTAATGACTGTGGAATGTTTGTTGATTGGCTGCTATACGTGAGTGCAACACGTGTACCTCAATCTCAATACCAATCAATTGAGATCCCCAGAAATGGAACGCACCCTTTCATAATCTTGCGTTTGTAATTAACAGCGTGATTCGAAAATTAAAGGAATAATTATCATAATTATGCGATAGATTATTATTTACGGTCACGATAGTTTGTTTCTCGTATTACGATATAATGGCAGCGTTATTTTGGATAAATTTAATCCAACATCACAGCTTTCAAATAATTACGAAATGATTTGTAGAGGGAAATCTTTCTTCTGAGTAGTCTTTACAGCCCGTTCTGATGACGGTTGGTGTTTACAAGGAGAAACACCCTTTTTTTTCTTGTTTTTAGTGAAATGAATGGTATCAAACGACAATAATATTACTCTCGATGGAATCAATTAGAATTATTACGTAACAAGGTTGAAGCTGTCAATGTAGGGCCCAATATCTAGGATCAAGGATCAACCACACGTTGTCACAACACGGAATTCCTCGGTGGCACGTCACTTTTACGAGGGGATTTTATCTGAAGGTCCCTCAGTTTGCAAGATCATCGAGGCAGTGAATGAACTGTGCGCAGGCTTTGAGGAATTTGAGTGCGTTACGCTATGTGGGCGTGCGCGGTCGTGATCATTTCGGCTGGGTTGTGGACGATCGTGACGAGTCGAATGCAGCATTGTGAAAAATTGGAGGGTCAGAATGTTAGAGAAGGGGTCATTCATTTGATTTACTCTATGGAGAGGAAATGCGTTTTGTGTTATAAAGAAGTCAATAAGTAAGTATTTGGATGGTTGTGAACTTCTGTAAAAGTTATCTACAATCATAAAAAATGTTAACCTTAGAATATCAAGAACTAGCTGTGTACCCGTGCTCCGCTACGGGCAATTTATGGTAATTACAAAGCATCTTATGCTATGCAAGGTGGTTTCCTACCCTGCAAAATTTACCCAGCAAGCCCAAAAATACTTCAATTCAAATTTCAACTTGTACCTACCTAATTAATTTTTCATCCAAGCGTAGGTACCTTAATATAACCTCAGTTGTTATGTTGGAACCATTCCCGAACAACATTGCTGCACTAAATAAGGCGTTTTGAATATCAATTTTTGAATATCTATCTTTACGAATGAAAACTGCATCGCTCAACCCACCAAAATCGTGTTGGTAAAGTTGAATTTGTTATCGAAAGTTCTCTAAGTGTTAACCCACCACATCTACATTTGGCGTGATAAGTTGGACGAATGTCCGGGGTTTCCCTTTGTTTAACCGAGCGACGCCGTTAGGGAAAAGTGAGTTCTAGATGAAGGAGTTATTGTAGAGGATTGTAATATAGCCTAGAACCATTCCTGGAACTTGCTCGTCAATTTGCGTCCACCCGAATGGAGATCGGTGCAACCGATTGCAGGTACATTTAGAGCAGACAAACAAACCAACAATCAAACGAATTTTCTCTTTTATAATTTCACATTCCAAGAGTGAAAAGGAGAGAATTTAGCTCACTCAGCTGATCAAGAAAGAGCCCATCATTTCGTTCGTTTCTATATATCCCAGAGAGGCTCCCTATCACATTTCAAATTCTTAAGGTAAATAGGAGAGAATTGAGCCAAGTGAACTGATCTGGTTGGAACCCGTCATTGCATTCGTCTCATAATGTCTTAGAGAGGCTCCCAGTAAAATTTCACATTCCTAGGGTGAAAAAGAGAGAATTCAGCTCACTCAGCTGATCAAGAAAGAGCCCATCATTTTTTCGTCTCTTGATGTCCCAGGCGGTCACCACTTCAGCAATAGGTACTGGTACCTTAGCTACGTTAAAACTCATCCCGACCAACATTGATGCAGTTAATAAGGCGTTTTTATTCATTACAAATTTTGTATTTTAGAAATTGAGTTTCTCACACTGCCTTATTGTGAGTAGTCCTAACTTCGTAGTACCTATGAACTCTCTACGCCAAAACTGAATTTCATTTAGTCCTTTCGGGGGTTAAAAATTTCCTCTACCAGTTACAGACTAGTGGATCCATAATATTATGTAGTAAAATATTCCTGATTCGTAGATAGGTACCTACCCGTATGAGTCGGCTAACAAAAACTTGAAAAACAAAGCAAATTCCATAACCTACTTCTCGCTTTGACCTTCTTTCTATACTGCCATGAAAATAAATTGAATAGTTTTCTACACCATTTCTACCGCTGTGAATCCTGTACTTCGTGTCTTGAGCACAGGATCATGTAGGTAGACCCGCAATCAGTGTTCATTCGTTGGAACGATCGAATAAGACAAGGTTCGACAGACGAAACGGTGGAGTTTCCTTCTTTTAAAACCTATTTTCCCCCAGTGTTCTAGGATCGTTCCATAGGTACTTACTCGTGGGTAGGTAGGGATTGTAAGCAGGTTCAAGCTGGGGGGTTGAATACGAACTGGGGATTGAGTACCTACATAATGAAATTGAAAGATGTCTCAGGAGAGACACGGAAATAGAATGACTATGAAGGACAGGATTAAATCTAGATCCCACTGCTACCACTAATATGAAATCGGGGCTCTGAGTTGCAGATTTGAATTATGGGGAAACAAATTATTACTCATGAATTCGTGACTAGGGGGATGTTACCTGGCAGTCACTATATTGCAGAAAGTTACCACCACTGAAGGAGGGAGTAGTTTAGCCACAAAATAGCTGCTTGAGAGGCGGACTACAATGGGAACACTTGAACGAACCAAAGTGTGTGTGGATGAGACGAATTTGTCAGCAATGACTGTCTTCGGCTCACCGTGACCACTGTGCCGAAGTTATAGATAAGATGTAGCAGTCCCTGTCAAACTATAAATGTTGGAGGTTAGGAAGTTAAATTTAGGGGAATGACTATGTTTTCGTGACTCTGGTAGCTGGTGAAAAGTATGACTAGAAGAAGCACATGGAAAAGTGAAGGTTTATGAAACAATGATATGTTCACATACTGTGGCGACTCAGCAGGCCTCACAGAAGTTCTAGATGGTCCTCATGGCTTATGTGCTAAATTCGTGACTCTTGCGTTACTCAGAGTGAGCCCCGAGTTGAAGACTCCTACATTGTGTTTCTGATACCTTGGAAACTACAGAAGGTAAATTGCCAATACTATGAATATGTTAGAAGCTAAATGTGTCCCGAACCGGATACCAATGACTATGCAAGTTCACTAAGTGGCTATACCAAGGGGGAGTCAGGGTAGTCATCAATAAGCGTAAGCTGACATTAGAATGGACATTTATCAATTACTTTAGACAAAAACGTGTCCCTGATATAAAAATGTGTTTACTGAGTGAAGAAAGTGTCTACTGACTGACTGGTGAAAAATGGCTATGAAGTTAGGACCTCCTCGATTCCTACTTGCTCAACAGCATCAACAACTAAACAAGGCTTTAGTGCCTCTTGAAATAGAAAATGACTACGTGTCTGATACAAACATGGTCATGAAAATAAAACGTGACTACGCAAAATGGCTCTAGGTACACACCAATGCCTACCTAGAGCATTGGCCAATGGGAAAATGACTTATATAACTATTCACTGTAGATGCAGCGTGATCTTGCAGGAGGTACGAAGTGAAACATGTCTGTGACTGCTAGCGGTAGACAGACGTAGGGGGACACAACTCGAGGTTTATCAGTTCGTTCTATTCACACTCGGTAGGGGAAACTTGCAGGACGGAAGCGGGATGGCCATAAATATGAGGATCTCAAAATAATGTCTATATAACTGGTCACACGTGACCGGGAGTTGCGAATCGTGGCTCCAAACCTTAGATACGTGGGATTCACTGGGCACTATTGGGATCACGGGACTACTGAAACACAAACAACTTGACTGGGGGTGAGGTCTTACATGACTGAAGAATCGAGCCGAGAGAGAGCTGGTCCTTGGGAAGATGGCTGCTTCTACCACTCCTCTTCTGGGTTAGCTGGTGAGGAACGTCAATGTCAAAGTTGTGTGTTGGTGGGTTCCCTTTGTGGGAAACCTGTGAAGTTAGCGGCTTGTCAAGATCAGGGTGGCCCTGGAGAATGGCTCCGTTTTAGCAGGTGTGGTATGAGATTAGGAACAACCCCTCATACTGGTGGTGCGGGGATGCTGTAGGCGCCTGCCTACAGTATATATAAGGTTTGCCTGGAGAAACAGTTCCGAATAATATCAGAACTGAACCAGAACCAATGGAACTGAAAAGGGGAGGGGATAGAGGCGTTCAGGACTGTTAGTTCCAACTCCAGTTGTCCGAACGATTTTTGGAATAGTTCGGAACCGATGCGCAACAGCAACAATACTAATAGGGGTTAGCAACTAAGCTTGATCATTATCATCACTTTCACTACCAGTATGCTTTTTCATTTTTAAAAAATACCTATGACCTACCAGGGAATGCTGACGTTCCCATCTTCATTCGTATCAGAAGATTCGGACATTGTTACTGATTAAAGTCAACTATCAATAAAATCAACCGGTAAAAAGGAGAAGAAACGTAAATCACAAAAGAGCACCAAGGTTTCAAACAACTAGTTAAGACACACAGGAACTGGTACTTTGCGGGTGGGGGTAGTCCTAAATTTTTAATCAATGATATGCGTGAAAACGTCTACTGCACATGTCTCGAACTAAAAGTTGTCATGGATCACCTGTTCCAGGTTCCATGCACTTCCTCCAAACCTAGCCTAGCCTTCATTGTAAACTAGTGCCGTCTAGATTACCTTTAGCTGTTGTAGGGTTGGCTATACTGTTCTAACCCCTTCCCTCTTCAAGGGATCCTACTGTAAGAGGAATCTCTCTCCCAGTTCTCTTCTCTGAAGCCATCTATACATTAAAGTTTTGTGCCTAGTAAGCCAACTCGCCATTTTATTTCCTATCTTAGATTTTCATACAGCCTAACCACACTCTGCTACCATGTGACAATGGTCAACTTATTAGGTAACGCTCAGGCCAGCCGGCCTCCCCAATGGCCCCCAGGCCAGCCTGAGCGTTACCCAATAAGTTGACCATTGTCACAAAGTTCTGGCAAAAATCTCAAACCACTGAACTAGTTCTCAACAGTTCTGGACTCCTCCGGACATCGAACTTGAGGTTCCAGGACTACTCCAAACTGGTTCCGAGTCTCTCCGAATGGACAAAACTGGGTATTGTCAGTCCCGAACGATTCAGGACTACTTCTCCGGACAAACCTATAAGTCAATAGTCTTAATAAGAAAATGCGAGCCCAGCTGATTCAACTAAATCGTAAAATATAGCAAGGCGATTGAGCATTCACAACCTTGAAGGCTCTATTATTAGTGTTGAAAAATCAACATTGTATAGGTCTAGTTCCTTCCATAGGTCAACCAGGTAGGGTAAATGGCATAATAGGTCTACTAGCAAAGTCCAAAATTTCATGTGGTGAACTAATGCGAGGGACTTGCCTTGAATTCACCTCAGCCACCCAAAACTAAACCAGAGGCAAGAGCAGTAATGCAACCAGATTTGCCTAGAACACTGACTTGGAAAAGGTAATAAGCGCGCTGGGGAATCCAAAACAATGCAAAAGAAGACCAAAATATGGGCCCAACAAAACCAGACTTGTTTCTAATTGGAGAATGCTGAGCAGTAGAATTCCTCTCAAATTTCTGTCTGTCGCGGTGCAACCTTCATTCAAGTCAAGTTTATTCGCAGTATTGTCACACGTTTAATATGCTATAATAAAATGTTATTGGCAACAGGTTATTGGCTTTGAAATCGCGCATGGCCAAATTCGGACACGAGATGGATGTATCTGTGGGAATGAACAAGCCACCTACATCCAGCCACAGACGAAAAATACCACCAGAACTACGAGTGGATATAACACAAATCTGGAGGAAGTTGGGCAAAAGAAATGGACACATATTCATCTTTGACAAGTGAGTAAGTTGATTTCAGGTCCAATCAATTTAATTAACTATAAATCTTCATGATGCTATAGAATCAATAGGTGTAAGGAGGGTGGAAAAGGGAGAGTATGAAAAACAACATAATTGTGTACAAAACAGTTGAGAATAAATCAAAAAGAATTAGGAATAAGAATCAAACAGGAAACACAACCTCACTATTTGCCAACTTTCATGAACCTATAATCATTAGGGTGGCAACAAAAGATGTTGCTATTGTAGAAGCAATATCACGGTTCACAAAAAGCAAAGTGGCATATGAGATAGGAGTTTAGTAAGTTGTGCAATATTTATACCCATTTTGATGTTTTCACTTGGTTTTTGCATAGCACAACCCGGCAGTAGCTGTCACATAACCTTGCCACCTGTGGCACAAGTGGCACCATCACAACCTTCTTGGTCCTATCGATATCTCTTGCTTTTTGATCCTGTTCTAAGGCTGTGTTCTAAGTGGCTCCACCAGGAGCGTCAAGCTATATGGGAACAACGAACGTTGGCGCATAAGTGCGCCATGCCGAGACACGAAACCCAATTTGTTCAGGAGGCCATGAAATACAGAATGCGAGTGGAAATTTTGATTTTGGAGCACAAATTTTTTTTCATTTCAAAAGTGAAAACATAGCTTCCGCGGCCTTGCAGATCTGAGGCAAAATGGTGTCCTCGTGGAAATGCAACAACGTTTCGTGGATCAGTGAACAACACCTATACTCAGGCTTATAAGTACCTACCCATACTTAGGCTAATTCACATTCGAGTTTTTAATTTGCTATCATGCCATCATTTAGCAAATTATGAGTTGCTGACCAGTAAAATCACTATCCTGTATTATTTAGCAAAAAAAAGTAAAAGATCGACGGATACCAGTGGAGGAAGTTATTGTTGAATGTCGAAGCAAGTTTTGTGAATTTCATCACTTGTAATTAGGGATGAGTCGATTCCCGATACCGATTCTCGATACCACCGATTCTTAGGCATTGGTATCGGTATCGAGAATCGATCGCCTAAAGCCGATACCGATACCGCCCGGTGATTGGCGTTTTATTACACTACGGTACTATTGCAACCATCTAACAACGAAGATGGTTGTACCGTGCAACCGTTGTGTGAAGTTAGCAGTTGCGAAACATGAATTGTCCAAAACACAACTTACAATTATAACTTTGTTTACAAGTAGGCTTGTGTTATTTTGTTTGCGACAACAGAAGCATTAGACAAAGCCATGTTTTCCAAGTATAAAAGCCTAGAGCCAGTCTTATTTGGAAATACCTTACAGTTACCGACGAAAAACTAAAAAACCAAGTCAGTCTGCTTAACTTGTTTTATTCAGAAAGAAATCAATCCTAAGCAATAAAAGTTGCCTATTAATTGATACTTGATAGATAACAAAAAAATATCAAATTTTGTATTTGCACAAATCAAATTAACTAAAGCCTTGAATGAAAATATAAATCTGAAATTTAGAATTTGTAATAAGAATTAATCTTTAAAATTTATTCAATTTTAATAAGTAACTAAAGCATTAAAGCTTCATTGGAACAAGACCTCCTAATGACCATATTAAATAGAGATGGAAAATTAGCTAATTAGACCAATAACTTCATCTACGACGGAACGGTAAGCTATTGGTGCCAGTATTCATTGCGAGAGGCTATCGATAGAAACTAGGCTAACAACTTGCGGAACGTAACAACTTTGTGTAACCGTCCCCTCTTAAGGTTTTTTTTTTTTTTTTAACAAAAACCTTAAGTTGAACAGATGGAGAATAAAGGTTTTATTATCCAAGTTTTGTTTTTATTTAAAAATTACCTCATTTGCAAATATATTGGGATCAATTTTTTGTAAGTATAAGTTATATGTTGTACAAAAAAATTTGAATATATTACTAGTTCAAGAGGAATTTTTGTTTTTAACCTACAGGTAAGTTAGGTATTATGCGCCGATGGTATCGGTATCGAGAATCGGGAATCAATTTTTTAGGTATCGGTATCGGGAATCGATAAATTTTGGTATCGACTCATCTCTACTTGTAATCAAAGTCGAGGGAAAGGGAACGTTTCAAATCATATTCTAGAATGACAGTGGACATTTTCAGTTAGACTGTGAAAAGTGGTAATTTGTTCCCCACCAATTATATTACATTATAATGTGTTCGCTCCCACTTTACCACTATTAACGTCCCTATATGTACGATTTGTATAACACTTTGAGGCATTTTTTATTTTAATTATTCCATGATAACAATAAAGAAAAATTGCAGAAAAACAATCAAAAACAAACGTGGAACAAATCTGAATATGTGAAGTACTGGCAAGTGTTTCGAGGCAGCAATGGCAAAAATCAAACTGAGGCATTCGATGCAGACGCGTGACCGGAATCACGTGACAATTTCTATGGTATGTGTTAGCCCTGCTAGAACGTGCCAACGCCCAAACGCATAGACGTATGCGGCTAACTTACATAGGATACTGGACAAGTCAATCGATCTTGTTACATACCCTTCAATTGATTCATATGCTTAACAGCAATGATACTAACCACCCACTCACACTCACGAGGAACATTGTGACAATTTGAAATTCTGGAACACTTGCAGGAAAGCCTTTACTTAATGAAGATCATTAAATGAGTTTGTTGGATGGCACCATCTATCACGTATATCACGTCTTTAAACTCTTGCCATCTATTTTTATGTTGAGTGTTACTTTGGCATGGATCCATGGAATTTGGAATATTTTTCATGATGTTCATGGTTTTACTGTGACATTTGTAGATATCAACAAAGCCCTGTATCCTCATGGAATGATACAGCTGACAATTTAATGTAGGAACACCTAACATGGTATAAGAAGTACCTTATAACAGATACTTATTATCCCGAAAGACAGGCAATGAGAATCGAGTTGTCTGTTGGATCTTATTCCTAATCTAATTCAACATGAGCCTATTCACATTTTAGGTCGATCATGATAGTTTGTTTCGAGAACCAAGCCCGGAAGTACCTACATGCATGCTTGTTTATTTCCTTCTTACTAGGGAAAGGGAAGATACAACCAATTTGCATTATACCCAGGCATTGTCAGGTGGAAGTCAGGAACGAATAGGTCAGTATATTTTAATAAATCAATCATAAGATCCTATGCATAATATAAAACGACTCTTGCACTCAAATAAACCGTTTTAGATGTGGAAAACTGGCGTACCAAGTGATAACTCCATGGTCCAAACAGATCTACCCATTTACTGGAATGGCTGCACTTTCAGCAATGCATGACGATCCTTGCGGGGAGTGCAACGCCACTTTGCAGGTAAATGGCATAAATTAGATACCTAATAATCCAGAAGTGGCGATTCAGCTCTATAATGTTCTATAGTTCTCCCTAACCCGTGCGGATTTACCGCCCATTTTGGGGTAGTTGGTATCAATAGTCGATCATTTGGGTGAAAAGGCCCGCAATTTTTTAAATTATCATAGTTTTTTCGTTATTCTTATTAAAAGCGAGCATAGAACAGGAGAATTAAGTGTGCCCTCGAAGTGGGTACTACAAGTCATACCCTAAATTGACAGAAGAGATATAATTGAGGCACACGAAGAGATATGAAAATTTGTATAACGCATAATAGGTATATTACAATAGGTAATATTGCCCCGGCATTGTATTTTCTCTACATAGCCCTGAAGAAGAAAAGTGATGAGCCTGTATACCAATATCGCAATAATAATAAATGTTTTATTAGGTAAAAATAACTGTTTTTCTAATAGTAGGTAATCTGCTATGAATTCATTTTCAACTGTTTTGTCAATTCTTATTGAGAAAGAACCAACTGTATTATTCCCACAGGCAAATGTGGATCCTCTGCTTGAAAATTCTATTCATCCCATCAGTGAGGCACACCACAGTAAGAAGGCGACCGAAGTGGAACGGGACTATGAGAAAACGCGGTTGGGAGACAGCGAAATACCGTTGACAATTATTTATAGATCGCATCACAATCACATCCTGGATGGGCGATCGATCAGTTATAACGTAGTGGAGCTCCACTCGGACGACCCCAAATACCACGGCCATGCTGAGACCGGTCTCGACCGAAAATTCAATATTTCTAGTGCAAAAACTAGTACAGGAAGTGAGTCCATACGTAATATTTCACAGTAATGGAACCAAAATAAAGGGTTTGGTTCTTGACTACGAGAGGTTCAAATACAAAGTGACACTTCCTTCCATCTCCATGGGGAGAGCTGGTTTCTTTTAGTGTATAGTCTCTGTGGTGCAGCAGATAAGGTGGCTGACTAGAACAAGATAATAGGTCTCAGGTATGTACGAGTCCAAGATGATACCCAATCTTTTAGCATGGAACATGCTTTTACGATTGACTAACTAACTGCCAGAAAACGTTACGCGGAAGTGGAACGCGGGAGCGACCCCAAAGTAGCGCGAACAAGAATGCCTCCTTGTAAGGTAGTGAGTGGGTGAGTCATCACATCTGAGTCACGAGCCGCGAGTCCTCATTTACATACCAGTCTGGTATAGTATACCATAGTGTATAGAATAGTGTCCTTGGCCCCGATTGCCCTCAGAGCTCGCATATTGTGAATGAATAAAGCATGTTCCATGTTCTTGAATTTTAGACCTAGGCTCTAAGCAGAAATGATCTGGAGGGGGGGGGGGGGGGGGTCTAGAGGGCCATGGTAGGCCCGGAGGGCCGAGTTTTCTTCTGAATTTTGGTGTTTATCACTTTGACTGCCATCCCAAAACCCGAGGTGCTTCTCTGGGTGGCGCTGATCTGACTTTCATGGAAATCCAAACTTTTTATATGGTTGAATAGCTGATAAAATAATTTGTTTTAAAGTTTTTTTTTTCGACATTTAAAATTTTTTGCACTTGTTACCATGGCAGAGGTGGTAAACATCGAGAAATCAGATGTCTCACAGGTCATCATTTTTACTTTCTGTGTTGTGTGCGGCCTCTGTTTCAGAGACTGAGCTCTGGGAATGATAAGGGAACCGTCAAACCGTAGTTGACTGTTTGTAACCTGAAGGGAAGAAAGCAATCAAACTCGTTATTATCTTATACACTAGAGTCAATAGAGAGAAATTTGACAAACAAAAGTAATGGTGAACTTTCATATGTTGGAATTTCACACTTTTGACCATAGATTCGGATTCAGAGCACTGAAAACCCCCAAGTAGCAATTTTCAGGTCATCATTTTTACTTTCTGTGTTGTGTGCCACCTCCATTACAGGGACGAAGCTCTGAGAATGATCAGGTAAACGTCAAGCCATAGTTCACTGTTTACTATCTTACACTGTATGATCGTTTACTATCTTACACTGTATGATCAAGAGAAATAAGACGTAAAAATAGAGGTAATAATACTAAAAACAAAACAAAAAATTAGTTTACTTTGAGCTGGGGAGAGTCTAATTTTGTAGTCTTGTATCAATTCTAAAACAGCACTAAACCACTGTTCGACAAGGCTCGGTATAGTGCTCGTTGTTTGGCAAAAGCCGGATTCGTAACCACCCCAGCAGGGAACGAATATTTGACATTCTTTAGGCACGTCGAGGTGTTTGTCAATTAATAGGTGCTTGTCAAGTACCGCATGTGTGGCCGCGGCTTAAGAGGCGAGTTTGACCAGCGCTCCTTGTGGAGATTAAAAGTACTTGGCCCTTTGTATTTGAGCATCTACTTCTAACTCACGTAAATATACGTCTACATACTGATGTGACCAACTTAATCTTCTAGGTTCAACAGAAAACGTACGTTCAGTAACGGAATCGCCAACGCGAGAAACAACGGCAGTTCCCTCCTCAGAATATTATGACGACTACAGTGACGAAAAGGAATCACCGAGCTCGGAGAACGCAAACGATCAGAATGAGGCTCGTGAACTGATGAAACATTATCAGCCCCTCATGAAGTGGATGACATGTGCGCAGCAAATCATGGGTACATGAATCGGTCGTTTCCAAAAAAAAAAAAAAAAAAAAAAAACACTTTGTTCAACGATATTATAAACATATATTTGGGTCTCTAAAAATATAAACATTGACCCAGATTTGAACTCTGAAACAATAGGATACTGGTGAAATTGTATCTCACAAGTTAGGTATCAACTAGGTATGTAAGTAGCAGATATTACTCGCTCTGCAATTGTTATATCTGTCACATCATTCGCTTTAAATTGTGCCAACAATAATACAAATTTGAATCTTAAAAGGCTAGTAAACAATAAAAGTAGATTGTAACCATTTTAATAGTTAATAAAACATCTTGAATTTGTTTTATATTTACTTATTCGAATTCATACTTTGTTCTTCAAATTGCACATGACGTGTTTTGTTTCCATGGATTCCAACAATCTGCTCACCTCATAGAAGGTAAATGAGGTAACATTGAGACTCTTCTAGATGTATAATATAGTTACGGTATAAAACTTTTAACACCACTAACAGAAAAATAACTTCAGAGGAAAATGGGATACAAATTCAGAATAACGGAGGATTGGAAGATATACGTTCAATTATTGTTCTGATAAAGGTGGGAAAACATACTTGGATAATGGAGGAATTAAACAAGGGCTGAACTATTTTCTTAGGACATAGGTAGCTTAGCTAATTTAATATTAGAACATTCGCTCTTGTTGCTCGCTAGATTCTGACGAGCAAGAATACGGAGGAAGGGACAATCAGTTGTTTTCGAGCATTCGTGGGTGATTCGACAAATTGTTGCGGTCATTCCACCGGCGTTGTCGAAGCTTGCTGTAACTGCTGCTTCTATTCTAATTTTGGATGATTTACGAGTACAAAAGAAATATAAAAGGAAGATGCGGAAAACATCGGAATCTTCATTTCTGAGGGCAAGAAACTGCTGGATGATTTGAGGGCAGACAGTGATGGTGTTTCTCTCCCTCTTGCATGAAGCTAGCAAGGAATTGATTTCGGTTTTCATCATTTCAACTGTTGTTTGCAACGCTACAGCATCCCAGGCACCATGTTTATTCAATTTTGTTAACATATAATTCATGGTCGGGCTGCCACAGCTATAGCTTCCTCTCATAGAGTGAAATGAGAGTCAAGCATTTCCCACAAGCCCATTCCATTTCCATTCCAAAAACTAATATAAATCAAGAAGGAAATGGCACCAAGAGAAGGGAGATTTGAACAGCACAAAAAGTTGTGACAGACAGAAACTGGATTCGCAGGATGTTGACCAACGTGTTTAGACTGAGTGAGCAAAGAGCAGGAGCCCCCTGTGATGTTCCAAAGATAAACCGACAGCTGGCAGTCAGTGGGACCAAATACGATTCTAGCTGATCAAAACGGTTTGATGCACATCTGCACTGATCAAGCATGTTTTGATGTCTTATAGGATCATTTGCGATTATTTTGAATGTATCCCCATGTTCATACACTTAAAAAGGACAGTTCTGGTGTTTTCTTAAAAAATAAAAACGGGCGTTAAAAGATGGGCTCCTTCATGATTAGCTGTGTCCACTAAATTCTCTCCTGTTCACTCTAGGAAGTTAAAATTTGATAGGGAGAATCTATTACTCGTAATAAATCGACGCAGAATTTGATTCTCGACCACTTGGCTGTGTTACAAAAGATGCTCTGAACGGGTTATTTACGTACAATGGAAAATCAGTACGTTAAAAAGGTGGTTTTTCAACGCCAGAATCGTTCATCTTGGGTTTAGGAGCATGGGTTACATAAGAAAACAGCAGAAAATTTCTCATAAGAATAGTGCATCAAACAATTTGGATCGCCTAGAATTGTATTTGGTCCCACTGTGCCGTGGATCAACTCTTGAGCACTGCTTGCGAATCTTGCTCTGGTTGGGTATGCACTGCCTGAATGCTCGTTCACAACCCTTGTCCACGCCAGCTGTTCAGTCAGTGTAAACGGGGCTTGAAGGCCCGTTTACATTCAGCCCACCTTCGTAGAAGTGAGCAAGGAAGTGGGCAACATGAGCATGTAAATATCTCACTCGCGCTGTCCTAGCTCCTGCCACTCCCCCTGCCAATGCTCCTTTCGTTGGTGGTGTTTCGTGTGGAAGTCAAAGGGCAGACGAGTGGCAGGAATTTCAGTATGTAAACATCCCAATCGCGTGACTTCCAGTCATGCTCCAGCTTAGGAAACACAGAACCGATGCTGCTTTTACTTCATCCATTGCCCGAGGTCAAAATGGAACTGGGCAATACAAGCAGCATGTAAATACTCACTACCTTCACTGTTATCATGGAAAGTAAATACGGCAGCCTCTGCAGCAGGGGCAGTGGTAGTGGCTGAATGTAAACGGGGTATAACAGATCACACTACGGTAGGGGTGGATCATGTATGCAGCTATTCCACATCATTGTTTATTGGACATCCGAGTACCTTCGCCATTAAGGGGCCTCATGGATATAAAATGTAAGTAACTACTTTCTATTTTTATACTTCAGTCGTTCAGGGGCCATTGGTCACATTTAGGGCAATGTAGTTAGAGTTACACATTAGTGTTACAGCATGGGGTAGGTACTTACTATATTTATTATAAGGTAGAAGACAGTTATTATGTAGTGCATTTCTCAGGTTAGGCATTAAGCAGCACTTTACTCTTGTCCTGCAAGGAATTAAGTTTGGAACATAGTATTTAAAATTATATAGAAACAGTAGAAATGCAATAATTCAGGGGGTTATGACAAGGTTAGGTTGTGTATGCATTTACACACCACTGCTTTGGGGTCTTGCAACTTAGGCACTATGATTGCTGCTTTACATTCTTGTTTTAGAAGAAATACCCAAAAGTTTTTTTCCCCACCAAGAACACGTTGTGGATGAATTTCCAAGTTCTATTTCCATTGACTTTTGGGATACTTAGGGATGAAAAAGATTTTGTTGTGAGATTCGTTTCCTCAAATATCAACAATACAGAAACTTAGAATCAATTCTGGCAAAAATTAAAATCTTCCTCCAAACGACTCCACCAACACAGAAGTAGAAGTATTGATTTATCGTTATCTACACTATTACTACAGATGCCTACGGACAACTAATATAACGAAAAACAATACTAAAAATATACAAAACATAACTACTTATGTTGAAAAGTATCTATACAATTCTTACTTGAAACCACAAACCAGTCAGTCCCCAAGCAGTCAAGTGAAATCGGCAAGTATAGTTCAATACCAACCTTTTTTCTTAATGCCTTAATCAAATATAAATACGGCCCTATATGGTCGAGGTATAGGAAAAGTCAATTTTGGCACTAGATTTAAAAATAAACTACATTAGGAATTATGGCTGGATGCTTAATAAAGTGAACAGTTACTGTGCTCATGTATCGTCACTGTCAATGGAACTAGCCGGAGTTTCATCTGAATCACTGCTGCTGTCGTCATCCGATGTACCGCTGCTACTATCAAGATCTGAGCTGTGGAATCGGAAATAAAATATAGTTGTAATACAATGAAACTTGAGAATAATGCATGCATGATAGAATCATGAATGATCTCTCCCACTATTCCTATAGAAGGATGGGTCTCGTCATTTCATGTCCATTGTCATGGTTGCGTGCGAACGGAAATTAAACCAGCCATGTGAGTCTAGCGAAATTTTGATGGAGCTCGTGCTATGTGAAACTAGCGAGATGAGGATTGAACTCAATATAACTATTTTAATCTTAACTTGAAAAGAATCATGGAACTTTGTAGATGAGATGAACATTATCCCAGAGTCTGTGCACTGCAGCCTAGAACCCCTAGGAGAACTAGCCGGAGTCAGAGGACACTGTGGCTCTAGGTTGGAGTAAGGTATTGTGGATGTTTGAAGAGAACAAGCAGAATGAAAATGCGAAAATTATGAGTTCCCGACCAGGCTGCAAATCATATTTATATGCTACACTGGAAAATCCCAAGAAGATCCCCCCACTCGTAGACTCCCGCCACTCAGCCGTTTGGCCGGGCATAGCATGGACAGAAATACAAACAGACAGACAGACGGAGTTTCATTCTTATAAATAATAGAGATTACCTACCAGGGTAGTTGATTGGCTCTCTACTAGATGCAGCACAGCTGACACATACCTGTTTATTAGGAGAAATTACTATATCTACTTAAAGGCCTAGCGCATGATCATTGATATTCTTTTCTGGGCAAACAAGCGAAACATGAACAAAGTCTTCATATTACAAATAGGGCATTGAGAGTAATTTTTGGCATTCCCTCAGCTTCGTTATGAAGAGGTCTGTTTGGCCCTATCCAAATTTGTATTTACTGCCACGGAACTGAAATGGAGTTAGGAGCTTGTTTTCTAAAGTTACCGCTAGAGCGCTAATGTCGCTCCAAGTTGTATTACTCCCTTTGTGTACTTCAGGATGGAACTATGATAATTTCCTTTCCCGAATTGTTCCCAATTTGATTTCCGATCTAAACTCCAGCAAGTGCAGTGAAAGTGATAAATTTAATAACTAAATTTCTGTATAATTCCTTATCATGTTACCACTGTATTGTAAACTAGCGCCATCAGAGTCCTGTGGACCGGGTAGGCAAGATATCGCCATTTAATTGTGTTCCGTTGAGTCTTTTTGCACTCCCACCTTTACTGCACTTATTTTATAATTCAATAAAAAGTTATTGAATTTTGGATCCTGTAAAAACCTAAAGTGTTTTTCTTTTCGATACTGTACAAGGTCATTTCAGGATGAAAGGCTCCACTCACATTATGTAGTGGAGATACTGCTTTATCTCAGAAGGTACAGGGGAACTTTACATCGTATACTTTTCAACATACACAAGCAACATGCAACGGACACCAATTGATGCAGATTTCTCAACGTTCAATGGATTTTTACAAAAAAAACTCGTACAATGCAATATCCATCACAAATTATTTTATCCTAGGCCTACTGTCCAAAGCATGCAGCTCTGTCACTTCTATTCTTACATTTAAATTAAAAAAAAAAAACTTAATTGATCAAGAAGATATACTCTATAAGTGACTTTTAAATACGCTTAGTTGACTTTTTTGTGCATTGAAAAACATGTTGGTATCATATACGATTACCTATATGATATTTATTAAGGAATGTTGTTTAATATTGTAGAATTTGATAGGATTACATATTATTTTCTTGAGGATTATGTTGATGATTTCACTGCTTGTAATTTTCAAGTTTTAGGTAAAGGCAAAATTAAATGTTTAATATTATCATTACTGAAATTGGAATCCTGTAGAAAAAACCTCTATATTGAAGAGATGATAATCACATAAGATAAATAACTTAATTCTATACGTACGCTGGGTCGTCTTTCAGAGAAACGTTCGACAACATGGTGTTCACTGCTTCTAACTCTTCTTCTAGAACCAAGAGTGCGACACGCTCCAGTTCTTCCAGGTCCAGCTGAAGATCTCCTTTAGTTATGGTGGTCTGTATCGTGAATCAACGATTAATAATAATGTTAATTTTAGTGTTAGTAATAATAATTAATGTTCAGTGAAAGTTACGTGTATGTGTAGGTACTAGCTTGGGGTGAGTTATCACGAAAAAGTTAATTAAAGTTAAATAACGTTAAAGATATAACATGAAAGTTATTATGAATGATTTCGTACAAGTCCACAACACAGTGAGACATTAGAGAGTTCTTATGTCGTACTCGATCGTCTATTTGTTACCCGAATGGAAGCCCGAGTCGTCAGCACGAGTGGATAAATGGAAGTGTGCATGCGCGTCCAAGACGGGTGATAAAACGCCGATTCGGGACCTGAGCCGAGTCGTTCCGCCTTGCGGGTCGTCAAGGGAAACAAGGTTTCCGATTCGTTTCCCGACTCAGCTGAATTATCTCTGTTGAGGATAACCTCATTTCACATCAAAACAGTACAGCCGCTAGGAGAGTTTGTTGTTGATAGGTACTTATTCAAGTTTTTGAAATTGATTAGTAGCTAGTGTTGTGTGTAAAAGTTAATTTTTGAAGTGAATTTTGAGGTAGGGGTAATCCCTCGTACGCCAACTCCATTTCCAGTGCACCAATTATACCAATCACTTAAAGCTCCCCATATGCCCTAACTTCGTCCATTATGGACAGATCAAAAGGAAAATAAATGGAAATAAAAAACAGATGTGAAATGAAAATGGCTAAGTTGTACGAAATTGGAATGAAAATTATTTAAACTCCAGGAAAAAACACGACGAAATTATGGATAAAAGTTGTATACAAATACAGTAGAAAGTGAGAGGAAATCAATTCTCACTTTAGCGTGACTTATTGAGTCGTAGCGCAAGTCGTCAACGACTCACTGCTTGGCAACCAACGACTCGGAAGGTTAGCATTCGTTTGTTCGCCCTATCGCCATCCCAAGTTGTCGTCCGACTCGTCACGCTGCACGATATAAGAACTCTCTAGTATCATGCGTTTCAATCTCCAATAATGTGTTTCTATGACAACATTAGTGGACGGTGAAACTCTCTTTTTCATATCTATAGGAACTTAAATGCTCCAATGCTAATAACCTTTTTGCACCGGGGTCCACATATATACAGTCCAACCTTAGATCACCTCCCTGGGGGGGGTGCCATATATACAGTTTGCTTTTCGTTTTGTTATGACGGCACTACATTAATTTTCCCCCCGTCATTCATGGTTTTTTGGACTCAGACCGGTAGTTGTAAACACCGCTGTGTTTACATTGAACATTCGACATTACTGGGCGGGGGGAGGGAGGGTTTACCGTTCTCCTCCCAGAAGCTCCAGTACCGCTTGCCCTTTCATACGAGTTTGTCTTGTATTATTCCATCCGTGTTATTTTTCTGTGAAATGTCACGAAGAAATCGCCGTGCTTTCACGGACGAAGAAATAATTAAACCTATAATTGACTACTTTTCCCTGTGTTTGAAGTTGAATTATTTTTATTTTCACCTCATTTTTGGAACAAAACTGAAAAGAAAAACGGTTTGATATTAAAAAAATACTGGATATTGTTAAGTGATTTAATAGTATATGATGTAACAAACATCATCTCTAAATTTGGTGAAATTTGAACGAATTTGAACCTGTAATGCTTTTTAGAAGATAGGCGGAATGGAAGAGTGGGGAAAAAAAAAAACGCAAAATACGTCAGGACAGGAGAGCTGTCTTGGTCCGAGCGGGCCCTTTAAATCCAAACTGGGGAGCGCCTTGGGCTTTTAAAAGTCAGGCGCAAAAAGGTTAAGGATGGTGGAAGAATTGATAGCAACAAAACATAAATGACCGAACAAACACGCTTTGTTTATTAGTTGCGTAACATATTCTCGTGATGGTCCATTACGTGACTAGTTATGTACCAAAGCGAATACATGAAAATGTCTTAACTAGATTCATATAGCATTCGCAAATTGAATAAAACATTTACCAATTACAATTAAATCTTTCGCAAACTAAATTAAACCTTATGTAAAGTAAGTATTTTCCAAGCACATGTAGCTTGCGCCACTCAAATCATTGTTTTTCACATTACCATACTATTTTCTTTTGCCTACATGCGAAGGTATTAAATCAACAATTTGAATAACTAAGCAATATGCAAGGGTAAAACATCATTAACAGTAGTAAAGACAGAAGAATATTATTCCAAATAAATTTATGTTAGTTGGTGCGACAAAAACTTGCAAATTAAATAAGGTTATAATTATAAATATGACTTAAATCAGTGTTTTGAAGTAGGAATAACGCTGATATATAAGTATATACTGTATTTTCTAAGCAATGCTACAAAGTAGGTAGGTATAAAAGTGAGCTTGCTTCCTGCAAAGTGTTATCATATGAAAGCTTTAATTTATTGTATTTGCGAAAGGTTCAATTTAGTTGCTAAAAGTTTAATTCAAAAGGCGAAAAGTTTAATTTCAAATTCCAAAAGCTATAACTCAATTTATGAATGTTTTACGTATATCTTTCCTAACTTACCGCGAATTTTGAACAAAATAAACGAATGGTATTTTCCTGTTTCAACATTTTCTTCTGTAAAGGCCAGTCGTTTTTCATAGAGAGAACCGTAACAACCGTATGAGCACGGATGTCTCTCTATAAATATGTCAGTAAATATTTACTAATAGACAGTGAATAGGTGGCAACTTGTACTATATTTTAATGTAAAAAATTTAAATAATTAGATACAACAATTAATCAGAAGCAAATGATCCTTTAGAAAGGAAAAACGTTCAACTTGGTGATAAATGTAATTTAAAACCAAAGAAAAATGTGCCTACCATAGACAAGAAGTATGTACACTAACCTCCTCAAATCTTTTGACAAGGGATTCAATTTTCTTATCGGAAACCTTCTGCAGCCAGATGCAGTAGTCAGTGATGTAGAGCTGATTCAGCAGATACCGGGGTTCACTGGCATTGAAAAGCTTGTGTACGTCTATAAGACATTTTAATACCTGCCGACGTCCTGCAAATAAACGGAAAATCGTGAAAAACAAATACATTCAATCGACCGAAAATGCTAACCAATCTTTCAACACATTTTAAAATGGGGAATGTGGTTATTATGTATTGGCTCACTAGAAAGATCTGAGTGATAGCTTTAAAAAAGGTGCTATATGTTGGGTAGCTGACCAGTGAAATGGCTCTTAAAATTAATTTGCCCAATGACGTCACAGCCCCCGCCACCTGGGGGGGGGGGGCATTGCTCCCCTATCCTACAATTGCTAATTGGGGGGAGGGGGTTCAAGAACGCTGAATCCGAATCTAAGAGTGTGAAGCGGCATTGAAAAAGGCATTTAAGGGGTCACTGCAAGTGCCAAGATTCAAAGGGAAGCCATGTTGCCCTCTGTCGTTACCCGGAATGCTATCAAATCCCCCATCAGATCGGGGGGGGGACAATAACAACATTTCACAAAAAGAGGCATAGACAAGGTGTACAGGAGTACACGCCTACAGCGGATAAAAAACCCAAAAGGTAAATAATACAACTAAGACAAGATTATGGATAGGCTTATAGGTAACCAAATACATATCTATATACAATCAGCAAAGTGAAATAAAACTATGACTAGAGGCACATAAATACAGATCAGGTATTACAGTTTTTAGTAGAGCCCAGTGACTCTCAACTACAATATAACAGGGACTGGTCTTTGTGTGGTCCAGATAGAACGTCAACCCACTGAGGGGGGCAGACTATGTTGTAATCGGAGGTCCATAAGATCTGGGCAGTCTTCCAGGAAGTGGCGGATGGACAGCTCAACAACACACATTTCAAGTTTCTGTGATAAGCATTAGAGAGTTCCAAAAGCGATAGAGAGATAGAGGTGAGAATGCATTAAGCGGCCCATTCACAATTCTGCTGCAGGAAGTGAGGGGAACAAAAAACTTCCTTCTCTTCTTGCACGGGAGGCGTGCAGGACGTGTGTGGAGGCCTTCCTGCTGCAGGTGTCCAGCAGAGCTCTTTGGATGGGTTTCCCATCGGACCATCCTGCGGTCCAGGGTCCCCCACCCTATCAACCTGCTAGGTCCGAGCGTGTGAGGAGCTGCCAGAAGACCTTAAATAAGGAGCCATTGAAGAATGGAGAACGCATAAGGTAAACACAGAATAACGTACACTGGCGGGAAACCTTGGGTTTGAGCTGGGAATGACGGTTCGTGTATGGAGAACGCACTCTGAGGCAGGAGAGGGAAGAGGGGAACTTCGTTGCACTCCCCATCTCCTGCAGCAGGATCGTGAATGGGCGGCTTTAGAGAGTTCCTAAAGCGATAGAGAGATAGAGATAAGAACGCCTTATCGTGAACAGAAAGTGCTACTGCGCATGTGCGGGGAGATGAGCCGCCATATCTCCAATAATACAGATTTATCCCACCCTGGATATAAGACACCTTATTCTGACCCTATCTATCTTATCTCTTCCTCCTCATCGCAAAGTAACCTTAAATTGCTATAACAGTGATGATACTTTCTTGTTGGTATTCATGATTCATGAAAATTATATTAATTTTCCTGTTCATAAACTTTCAAAATCTGCCATTGCAAAACCTTTTCATGAATAAGAAAAGAACTAGGAAACTTAGAAATACAGGAAACTGAACACACTGGATAGGCGGGAAAACCCACTTGGTTGTTTAGCGTTACTTGAAGATTAGTAGCGCTACTTTAAGATAAGACACTAAAGCTGGTTTCACATGGAGCGGAATGAGTGCAGAAAGCGGAAGAGCATAAGGACGGAACGCAATCTGAATGGCTGTTGGGACAACCGTTGAGGAAGGTGGCTGCCATGTTATAGGAATGGGCGGACAGCAGAAGAAATTTGTATACCGTTTCCGCATTCCGTCGGGCTCCGTGCAAGCTCATTTGACAGGAATGTTGAAACCACAAGTAGAGGTTTCAGATCAGATAGGCTTTCAGTAGGAAGGTTATGATTCCGTTCATCAAGGAGACGGCTTCATAAGAACAATCTTTCTGACTCCCCACCCCCTCCACTGGTTTTTCCGTCCTTCCGCTTTCCGTGCTCATTCCGCTCCATGTGAATCCAGCTTAATTCGACCCTCTTGACTTTACTAGGTTAGCACCTGGTATGATTCGCCCCAGATGATAAAATCACCAAGCACCTTATCCTAATTGACTTGTTTAGGAACTCTCAATTGTCTGTGCTAAAAACGGCTGTGGCAAGTGGCTACCTCCAATTTACCAAGCATATATATCAAACATATCCACATAATTACAACTGACTCAACATTACTGAAAACAATGTTTAGTAATAATTGCATCTGCCGCAAGAGAAAACTTTAGGGCATCAACATGTCAAGCGAGAGAAATAACAGGTTCCTGCAATTGTGTGGTAGTGCTCTAGGAATTCGGACATCTAGCAATCAATAAAATTATCATCATTATAATTTACAATGCAGCTACAATATTTACCCAGTTTCAGTATTTTTATGGTATCCTCGAACACTTTGGCGCTTAAGCCGTAGTGACGGTACAAAGGGTAAATGAGAGATCTTCGCATACAAGCCAATTTGACTTCTTTTGCATTATCATACGTCTGAAAACAAGAAATACAAATAAGTAAATTAAAATATGTTGGAGTTTAAAGAATTCTTAACCTACTCCGCTAATAGGACACATCTTTTTAATGCAATTATTCACACAATATTATATGAATGAATAGATTCGTACATAACTGACCTTAATCAGATATTTTGTATTAATCTAAAGATTGAAAATGATGGAGGAGTAAACCCAGATATTATATACGTCTGGGATTTTTAATGCTCGAACGTGAAGAAGGCAAATTGCTTTTTTCCTAGGTCAGCTGTGAATGTTAAGAGGAATAAGTGCAAAAACAGCGCATTCTTGCGGAATGCCGTTTTATTAAGTCTGTCAGGTTAGGGCTCCTAGGGGTTTCCCATTGAATTGTTACCTTCACAAGGGTTACGTTTTAGCATTAAGCCGGTTTCACATGGAGCGGTATGAGCGTACAACCAGAAAGACGGAAGGCCGAAAAATCCAGTGGAGGGGGAGGCGGAATGCGGCACGTTGTTCACATGAAATGGCACCTCGGTGAACGGAATCATAACCTTCCCACTGAAACCCTCTCTGATCTTAAACCTCTACTTGCGGTTATCAACATTCCTGTCCAATGAGCTTCCGCAACGCTCGACAGAACACGGCAACGGTATAAAAATTTCTACCGCCGACCGCCCATTCCGGCAACATGGCAGCCACCATCCTCGACTGTTGTCCCAACAGCCAATCACATTGGGTTCCGTCTTTCCGTCTCCGGACATACCGCTCCATGTGAAATCGGCTTTAGTCTTGCATCGAGGTAAAAAAAAAGAACACGTTCCAATTTTCCTAAGTGAGTTTGAAAATGCTCCGTCAGGATGCGCAGTGAACTAAAAAGTTGACCTTGGAAAAAAGCACTTTGCGTTTGAGCATTAAAAACGCTGCAAATTATTTCACAAAGGTTTATTATTTTTTCAATTGAGTATGATTGTAGTTTTAGTTGGCTAGCGTACGTCATAAGGCCCGTCCAGACTCCTCAGCGTGTCCTACTCCAAGTTGCCACAACCTATACTTCTATAATAATATACGCATGTTTATATTTCTCGATTTGAGCTCCTATCTATTCAAATAGTTATTGCCTTAATAATATCATTATCTAAGTACGTACGAAAAGTCGAGAGGATATGTTATTAAATATGCGTAGGAAAAGCTTTGGTATTAACACACAAATATGACACATATTCATGCCTCGAAGGAACGCCGGCGCCGTACCCACCACAAGGTGCCGCGGCGCCGGCGCCTCCTCTCACTCCACCCCCCCGCTCACCCCCCTCTCCACCCACCGTGACCCCCTGCCAAGCGTGCCTGGCGTGCGCGCGTCGAAAAAGACACTTTTTCGCCCGTTTTTGGCCCATAGCATCTATGCGAGTAAAGCGATCGGGATGATTAAACGTTAGGACCAACTAGACCCCAAATGGAGTCTATGTGCGAAAGAACGGGTTTTTTAAGTCAATTCTTAGGCCTTTTATGGCCCGGACGGCGGATGGCGGACGGACATTTCAAATTTGGATTCTACGCACCTTGAAACGTAAAGTGACAAAGTTTGAGGGGGGGTTATAAAAATTTTTTGCTACACGATCACATAGGCTTATTATTGGAAATAATAAACCAAAATGAGACAAAAACTGAAAAAATGCAAGTTTGATACGGTCTTAACAACGCCTAACAAAAGAAATATGATTATAAACTTGGGAGAACATGTTTTACTTGTACCTGAAACCATGATAGAGTGGCGCTCAACTTATTTATTGTCCAAGCAGATTCAACAGTGTTTTCCCCCATGAAGGTTCGGATATTGTAGGCGTAAGAAAAAATTATATCAACCAAAGAGAATAGAGCGGATTTTGCTTCATGCGATTCGAGCAAGTACCCTCGGTTGCCCAGGTCTTTCAGGTATTCAGTTTCGTCTTGAGTTAATTTACCTGTGATCAGAACATAAACATTATGATAATCTTTATTGTATTTAAATAATGTTCTTCTTGCTTCATACACAAGCTGTTTTCTTAGTAATTATCGTGTAATAAATATGTCAATCTATTGTAAAGAATTTCGTGAGACTAGTCTTATACAGCTAATCAGCAACTACCTGCAATAAAAAAGTAAATTAATTATGCCTGGCGGATCATTAACACACAAAACTAATTAATTGCACAACGAATCAACTCAGCCGGAAGGTATTGTTTGAACCACTAATGAGTTGCAACTAGTGAGTAGAATTTTATTCCCGTGACATTAACTCGATGATTATTTTTTAATGACTAAAGTTGGAAGAACTGATGCGATTAAGATTGGTCACTTTTCTTAGTGGTGATGGATACGTGAAAAGCGGAAAATGAGGCTGATGCTGTTCGTATTTCTACTGTCACTAAGTTTGTTCGACGGTTTGTCTGGACGCAAAGGTAAAGTTTCCATCAGAGTTTACTATTCCAGCTTGTGTCCAGAAGCTTCATCATTCATTATAGACCAACTTAAGCCAACAATGCGACGGTTAAGAAGGTGGATAAATCTCAAACTAATACCATATGGTAAATCTTCAAGTACCTACGGTATTTATAACAGTTCCGTGCCGCCTCAGGAAAAGTTCCAATGCCAGCGTGGACCGGATGAATGTCTTGGGAACTTGTACCACGCATGTGCCATCAATGTAATTGGCAACAAACCTCAGAGACAAGTAAATTTCATAGCTTGTATGATGAAAGGCCACAGAACTATAGGTACGGCAGTTAGTTTGTGCAGTAGAGTCCATAACGTGGCTTTTGAGCCACTGAAATACTGTGCAGAAAGTGACACGGGAACGAATTTGTTGGAACAGTACGGAAAGCTGACTCGGCGAGTAGGATTACGCGTCGTCCCAACTATTGTTTTCAACGGGAAGAGGAAAGGACGAGATAAACTTCTGTATAGTTTGAAGTCTCAAGTGTGCAAGTATTACCGTCACAGGAAACGCCTACCCAGACACTCATCGTCGTTACGGCGTGCCTGCCACATAAAAAAGCCAGAAAATTCAGAACTTATGAGTGAAGAGTATAGGTAAAACATATTAGATCTCTGTTCGTTTAATTGTGTTGAAGTTAATAATCCATTTAGAATACAATAAATTGTTATCATCAACAAATACAACTTTGATCACCTCATTCAACTTTGTAACACTATCAAAAAGCTGCTTGTCATTGATCCATGTTGTCAACTTTTCTCAAAAATGGAAGATTTCGGGGGAATTAACTTGATTTTTGTCACTTAGCAAAGTCAGCATGCTATCAACATGAAATCATCACAACAATGTTTCACTGTAACACTCAACAGTTCCAGTCACGCAGCATGATTGTATGGGCGAATTCAAGTAAATCATTGTATTATATTAAGGTATTGTATAAACTTATTCTATATAATAGTCTTCTATTCAAAAAATGATTTAGGATTTTTTTGTAGTTTTTATCAGTGTTGTGCATATATTGATGAAATTTAATTAGGTACATTATTCAGCAACAGTAAATTTGTGTATCCATTTTCGAAATTTCTAGTTTATAGTTGATACACTTTTTTTTGGAAGAGTATTATTTTTTTAAAATATTATTATTAACATAAGATTTATATTTTAGCTCCGTTCTTGTAAGCATGAGAAGGGCTAGAAGCTTTCCTTGTGATTTAGAGTATCTGAATCAAACGCTCATATTGCAAATGGTATTGGTTGGTGAACATAGTTGTGGTATTGGTTGATGAACATTGTTGTGAAAATTATATGTTGTGGGCCGATCATATCAGGACATCTTCCTACTTTAACTTACGCACAAGATATCCTTTGGATCCTCTAGCGATTCACTCTTTACTGATGGAAGTTGTGGAGAGAAGAGGGTGGGCTCAGTGCGCTCACAGATGCAGCCAGTTTAAGTCGAGCTACGGGTGAGGAGTTTCACGCTTGTGCTTTTATTGCGTTTTATCATTTCGCGTACCTAAAGAGTTACTACACAGTTTGAACTTCAAGATCAAAGAAGTGTTGTAGTAAATCATGAACATATTCAATTTTGAGGACTGGGAGATTGGAGATAGACAAATATTTTGCCAGGCTTTCCAGACATATCATAAGTTGGGATTACTCTCTTATTATGCCTTGTCATGAATGACATTTTAGTAGGTTGATGCCTACGAACCGAAAATTTATGCGATAAAATTAAACACCTATCAATGCTTCACTAGACCATCTTTACGGACAATAGTAAATAAGCTCGATTTCACGGAGTCAGGATACCATTGGAATCATATCAGCTGATAATTCCATTGTAATTATAATTATAAACATAAGCTGATACAAGTCAAGTTTTATATGTTCCAATCTTACAACTACTTAACTCTCTAGCGGTCGTTAATGTAATTTATCGATTGACTCACTAATTCAAAGATGTCACTACCAGCGCATGATTTCTCCAAGTTCTCACACTTTGAACTCCGAGGTCCTATTCTTGAAGTTCTAGTCCTTAGGGAGAGCGAATGGAATAACTAGCCATTCCGGGTGGTTTTAATAGATTATTTGGGATAATAACTATCAATGACAACCAAAAAACCATTGATGTTAATTTAAACGTTTTCGAGATCTCGATTTTCGAATATTTCAGCCCATGAAAGAATATTTCGAGCTACCCTTCAGGGTTGATGAAAATCAATGCCAAGCTTTTAGGACCAACTAGACCCCACCCAAATGTGATTTTTGACCCGTTTCATTAAACTCAGTTCATAGCACGGTCCGAAATTCAGTAAAAAGTGCCCATGGAAGAATTCACGTCATGACTAGAACTTAATAGTCTTCATTTTGAAATTAAAGTCGATTCCAACCAGATAATTTCGACTTAAACAGCAATCGGCACGTTTTGTCATGATGTTATCTTTTTTATTAGTTTGGCAAGCCAGAGTACCGAACTTTGATAAATCAAATGTAAACTCCTAGGTATTTATTATCCTAGCGAGAGAGAACTGTTAAAGTCAAAACTTTCAAAATAAAACCTATCTAGATTCAATTGTTATTCAACATGCTCTTATAAACCCTCGCAATAAGCAGTTTCATTATAATTACTTGAAGATATCGTGATTATCTAATTTATTAGTAATTATTTCAAGAACCAAAATGTGACTGAAAGAAATCACGTTTGTCTAAGCACAGAAACTGCCGTTAATCTGGGGACAATGAAATTCACAGCGGACAATATCGACCTCAACCTGCACACTCTCTAAAATTTCATTGGAAACGGACGAATATTTAGCCAAGCAGCATGATCATTCGAGTGAATTTTTTTTACTTTTATGACGAATTGTTTTGAAATTCAAGCACTTAGTGCGCACAGAAATTGTTAAACCAATTAAATGGCAAACAATTTTTTCTAAATAGATTTCAGATGTAAGAAGAGAAATGTTTGCGCTTTTGCAGTTTTATCAATTTTTAAACTGAAATTTAAGTACATTTTGCAGAACATATACGTGCACGAATTTCTGAAATATAATGCATAAGTGCAAACTGTTTCATTTTTTTGTAATCTGGTAAAAATATAAATTCAACGATTTATAACAGTTTTTTATAAATATATAAAATATATATTCGTATATTTTTTAGGCACATTGTTTGAAATTTGAGCAATTTATTAAGCTGAAAAAAGTACTACTACGAACTCATTCTGGAAACGCGTTCAATCCAGGAACAGTTCAGAAATCATCAAAACAGAATTCCACAAAGAAAAGTTTGAAACTTGTACTTGACTGTCCTGAAGGGAATAAAAATCAATGAGTGCCACTGAGACCAATGAAGGAGATGTTTTGAATGCAAAAAACGCTGCAAATTATTTCACAAAGGTTTATTATTTTTTCAATTGAGTTTGATCGTAGTTTTAGTTGGCTTGCGTACGTTATAAGGCCCGTCCAGACTCCTCGGCGTGTCCTATTTCGAGTTGCCACAACCTATACTTCTATAATTATATACGCATGTTTATATTTCTCGATTTGAGCTCATATCTATTCAATTAGTTATTGCCTTAATAATATCATTATCTAAGTACGTACGAAAAGTCGAGAGGATAAGTTATTAAATATGCGTAGGAAAATTATTGGTATTAACACACAAATATGACCTAAAAAAACATATATTCATGCCTCGAAGGAACGCTGTACCCACCTCATGGTGCCGCGGTGTATTATATGGGTATAACACGTAAAAGTAATAAATATCCATTCTCCTACACCCCTCTGCTACGCCCCTGGTCACTCCAGCCACCAAAAGGTGCCACGGCGCCTCCTCTCACTCCACCCCCCGCTCACCACCCACCGGGACCCCCTGCCAAGCGTGCCAGGCGTGCGTCTAACACATCTAACACTCAAGGCCTCGAAAAAGACACTTCTTCGCCCGTTTTTGGCCCATAGCATCTATGCGAGTAAAGCGATCGGGATGGTTAAACGTTAGGACCAACTAGACCCCAAATGGAGTCTACGTGTGAAAGAACGGGTTTTTTAAGTCAATTCTTAGGCCTTTTATGGCCCGGACGGCGGACGGACATTTCAAATTTGGATTCTACGCACCTTGAAATGTTAAGTGACAAAGCTTGAGGGGGGGTTATACAAATTTTTTGCTACACGATCACATAAGCTTATTATTGGAAATAATAAACCAAAAGGAGATAAATACTAGAACACACACGCATGCACGCACACACGCGCACAGACGCACGCATGCGCACGGACGCACGCATGTAATCTGGACAAGAAATGGGTCTCTTACCTGGATGTCCTGGTTTCAATGGCAGCGTGGACAAGGATTAGACCTGGCAGACATGTTATAAAGGTCATGGCTGCGACCGCGTCATGGCACGGGGTGTGGTGTGGGAAAAGTACCACGGAGTTACTCAACTTGGGCAGCTCATAATAGGGGCACCTACTTTTTATCCCCCTCCATCAGTTTCCTTGATCCCTAGGGCCCGCATCAGCTAAACCTGGGTGTCCTCCCCACTTTTTCAATTTAGTTTTTTCGTTTTTTATTTAATGGTGCCCCCCCCCCGTCATTCCAGACGATAACTCCCCTTGGGATTATGAGATAAAAACACCGTTCTTTCACCAAAAATTCAAGAATTTTAAAATGAAGGACACACTTTTTGAGCACATTAAATTGCTTAAATTACAAATAATGTGCTGCAAAAATCACTAAAAATTAAAAAAAGGGTGAAAATAGTTTAATATAAATGTTTTTAAATAAAATATTACTCATAAAATGTATTTCAATTATGGGATAGAACATTAAAAAATTTATGGTCAGAATAAGGTTGAAAATGTCATTGAATTCGATTAAAATAGCTGGAAAATTGATGAAAACTGAACAAATTTGAAAAATCCAAAAAGTTATTTGTAAGATTGAATATTATTCAGAAAAGTTATTTTTTTGCAATAAAATTTACAGTGATAATTTTTTGATTTATCACTATAAATTTATTGTGATAAATTTACAATAAAAATAAATAGTGATAAAATCAGAGCACTTGCATACAAAGTGCTCTGATTTCAAAACAATTTTACTTAAGACACGAATATCTTATCAACATCATTTAACAATAATATGATACGAAAAATGATGAAAATTCGCTCATAGATCATGCTGCATGTTTGAATCTTTTTAATATTTCTTTCGCTCAATGAGTCGAGGAGCGAAAAAACTAAAACATTCCAGTACGACTTTTTTCCACGATTCCCGTACAATCAAAATACTGTACGCTGTTGGCAAAATCGTGTTTGGTTTTCACAATTACGTTAATTCCTAAAACTGCACAAGAAAACTTACATTCATGTCCGTTTTCAAGCAACTCATCCCATGACGTTTTGAATTCAATTATGGCATTAATTTCGCACGGCTCCATAAAATCGGCTAGGTAGTGGTCATCGGAAAAGTTCGCCAACTCTTCTTCTTCCCTTCGTAGTTTCCTTTCGGCAATCGGTGTTGATTCTACGTCTTTCAACTCAATGATTTCATAAAATTCTTCCTGAAAATTCACAAGAAATTGAATGAATCTGAATCAATTGAACTAAAATTCAAAATCCACATTTTAAAATGAACTACCAATACTGTGACATGGATGAAATGAATACTTGAAAACTGTCTCCTTTGTTCAATGAGCGTTACCCATGGGTCTGAATTCATCAACTTTTTCCAAATTCGTTTATTGAGTTCATAACTAATAGAAAACGAGATATAGTTCGGACAAAATCCCGAAAAATTTCTTAGTATCTAAATTTACCTACTACGCACTGGTGGCGTCACATCTTGAGCTTTTTCCTCCTTAGATCAGCTCAAAAGTCGATATTATAGTATCCATGACTACTTCTCCAGGGCACTCTTGCAAGCAATCTTTGAACCAACTGATTTCCAGCATGGTGAACAGCTAGCAAAGAACTTATAACAGGATAGAGAAGGCATGAGAACATTGAGCTGTAGGGAGCTCATGAAGCCTACCTCTCACCCTCAAACAAACCCTAGGATGTATTCCTTGAAGCCTACTACCCCACATATGAACACCTGCGATGAGGGACGCAGGGACAACGAGATCATCATCCCAGAAGACACCAACAAAACTACAATATTAGAAGATATACTAAAATTATGTACCCAATGGAAATTGTACCAACCAAACGACCCTCCCATATACAATAAGCTCTGACGAGGCCATTAGGCAAAAGCGCTAAGCAACAATAAACAAATACGAGAAGCTAACCTATTTCTCACCCTCAAACAAACCATAGGATGTATTCCTTGAAGCCCCACATATGACTACTTCTCCGGGGCACTCCGCTAGCAATCTTTTAACCAACAACTTCCAGCATGGTGACCAGCTGGCAAAGAGCTTATAATAGGATAGAGAGGGCATGAGTACGTTGAGCTATAGGGAGCTCATGAAGCCAGTTTTCTCGAATGGGTAGAGCCTGCATTCGTATGGAGGGGAGTAACCTCCATCACTGTTATAAAACCTCGTTTCAAAAATGGCCTTCTTCCAAATCCAACGATGAGTTCAGTTGAGAAAAGAAACAACGGAAGATCCTAAATAATCATAGAGGAAATAACAGATAAAATAATTGTTCGAATATATGAAGTGAATGATTCTGGTTTCAACAATAAATTTGAATTTAGATTTCGATAATGTACATCGATGCTCCAAAAGCCATCAATAGTAGTTATTGATGATCAAATATAGATACTTCTATCGTTTTTGTATTGGCTATTCAGATTCACTCCCAGTTTGGGCGGAGCCTTTAGTGGCTTCTTTCTCCTCCAAGACATTATAAGCTCTTTGCCAGCTAGCATCCCCCTGAGATAACTGTTATCTTATCCAACTCATTCTCGGGTACTGTCTCCCGTCTTCACACACTCATAATGTTTGAGCAGTGGGATCCCTCAGGTGAGGACAAAGTGGAAGGCACAGAGACACCTTATCTGTGTCGGGCTACCTACCATTCTGGCCTTAATGGAGAAGTGCTGTATGGGGCTTTCTCCAGTAAATGGTACCGCGGGCAGAGGGAGCCCCAGGCTACCAGTGCAGAGACTTTGTCGAAGCACCACCTGCCTGCCCCCCAGTTAAGGTTGGATTTGCGGGGGCAGTGGTTTCGTCACCCCTAACGTGCAGTCTATTCTGCAGAAGTGGGGTAGAGGTGCGTGGGAGTTGACTGGGGGGGGGGGGGGGTAAGTCTCCTTCCGCGGACTTCGGCATTTGGAGTTATGTGGGTTCCCATAAACTCGGGTACCAACCTGCTAAGCTGGTAATGTGTGCTAGAACGCATGCCTCGACCCGTAGGTTAAAACGGGCACTTGGCAGTTGTCAAGGACATTGACTGTGTACAGTCTCCTCTCAGGAGGATCTTCCCAGCTTGTCTGGGGGAGACCACAAGGCACGATTGCCTAAGGACTCAAAAACACGACTTCCATTCTTTTGGAAGGAGATATTGGATTCTTCTGTCCGACTCATTTTGAATCTTTTCGTGTTGAGCTTTCTGTTTTCTTTCCTATCATTATGAGCAGGCAATGGTGTTTAGGAAACAACAAAAATCCGGAAATGAATAGAAAATGTTATGAAACTTGGCCGTTTGCAGTAAGTAGAATAAATGACAGAAACAGAATGGTTGCTTATAGAGTTGGAATGTTTTTGTACGGTCAATTCTCCTGCTCCTGCTGCACGGCAACGGTGGCACACCTTAAAGTGGAGCGCTTCTTACCAATGTCATTAAAGTCAATTGTTAGGTTGTCTCAACGGTCTCATGGATCTTAGACTTCGTGTTCCCAGGCAAATGCCCTGGTAACGTCATCAAAACTTCCAAATTAAATTAAAAATCAATAACACAAAACTAAGTAACTATCTACACACTAAAATAAATATAGGTATCATTTCAACTCGTCTCATATTTAAAAAAAAAAAAAAAAAAAACCTGGACGCTCACTAATTACGGTCAAGCTCGACAATCCGACAAGATGAAATTTGAATTTGACATTTTAAATATACCTGTGATACAAAATTAATGATATTTCAGGTTTTCTAAATAAATGTTGGCATACCCTGAGTGCTTCACCATTCCCCGTCGTTTTGTTGGCAAACCCATAACCAGGAGTTACCAGAGTGCTTTCTGAGTGTCTAGTTTGCTGCTGAATCCAAAATTGTTCCTCATCTTCACTTTCTGAGTTGGAGGTAGCAACATCTGCAAAGTGGAAAATGTAAGGTTTCAAGCATGTTCAACATACCTGAGTCAGTCAAAATCAATTATGAATTGAGAAGTTTCCTTTTAAAACAGCCCAGGTACCAAATTTTTTTCTGGAAAATCGCCAAAAACGTCTCACTACCATAACATGGGCAACAGCCTGGTGATAGTTGCTCCCGAATCGGGCCCAACAAGTTGAAAGATGCCATATTATAGAGAACCTCCATGGAACAAGAGTCGAGTGACGTCACGTCGTTTATCGAAAATGATTGATAGCTAAGTAGGCGTAGAATCAATAAAACGTACAAAGGTTTGGACCCATATTTTATTGCAACGCCTGAGCTTTCTTTGTTAACCAATAGGAAACAAACCACAACGTCACGAAATTTTGACGTAACACCACACAAATCAGGGTGACCCGTAGCCCTCTCAAAATTCTGAAATCCTACCGAGAAAAAATTCATTATCTCATTTTATCGAATACTAAATTTACCGCAACTTGGGACTATCCTGAGGTTATCTAGATCAGGCGATTGGTCCCTAAATCTGCCTCATTCGAACACAGGGCCTTGCATGAATACAACATAAGGAGTATTCAAGGTCAAGAAGTTTCGACAGGCTTCAATACGCATGCGTGGGGTCATATACAACAATTTGATTTACAAAGGGCAGAAGCAACCCTGCCGGCTGCTTAGCGAAACATCCTTATCAATAAAAGATGATTGTCATTCTCGTTATTCAGATCTACCGAGGTGTCAATAAAGTTGTTCAAATTCTCGAGTTTTAGTTTATAGATAGTTAAGATATATTTTTAGTTTTACAAATAACTACAACATTGATTATTTATAACCTGGTTAGGAGATAGATAACCTGCACTGATTTGGCTGTTACCAATGGAGCTGCTTAGCATTTCCGTTTTCGTTGACGGAGCCTCATCACGCAACCATCACTTTTCGATGAATTCGATTTTTGACGATTCGAATTACGAAACGGACCATGGATACCCTTATAAATGGCATTGGTCGAAATTATTATTCCCACCAGTTCACGTAATACTTAAAATTAAATACTGTCAAACTGAAGAAGTTAATAAATGATTAAATTAATAGATAATAATAAATGTTATAATAAATAAATAATTTCGAAGAATCAAATATCTATTAGGCATTGCCCTTGTGAATCTTGAGGCCATGCAGGGTGGTATTTTGTAAAACTTTACCAACATGAGGTCATTATGACACACTGGGCTTTGAGAATTGAGTATTGGATTTAATTCCGTGTATACCTGCCTTACATTTGGTACCTATGGGTTGTGTATAAATTGAAGTGAATAGATAATAGAGGTGTCGAGTGTCTGACAGTCCGCCGTATCACCAGTACTACCTACAAATCGTAGTAGACATTAATAGACACTCGAGTATTCTAACGGTATTGCCTCAAACAAGGTAACCGATTTTAACTATCGACCTTGATATTTTGTGGGTTTACACCTCGACTTTTTGTAGAGTTTTTATTTCGTAAAAAAAGTGTGGAACTCAGTAACAACAAGCTTTATAAAAAAGGTCTTCTGTCCTTGAATCGTTTTTTTAATTAAAGCTTAAAAAGCATTAAATTGTATAAATTTATAAAATTATAGAGCCTATAATTAATTAAAGGTTATAAAGATTGGAGTTTAGGCAGGGCCAACCTCTTACACAAGTTACAACTAGCTTATAGATTCAATGCCAAACAATTGGAAAGTCAGTTCGTGAACATTTCTTTAAGAAGGCAATTAGAAGACCGAAAGGACCTAAAAATGCACCGAAGCAAGAATACTGTAACCAACCACGTCTACAACTATGTGGCCAACTTTTCTAAACTATCTCAAAACGCTGGCCCCAGGCATAGATCCAAGGTTGAGAAACTAAAACTCAACACGTGCCGCTCAATTTTGAGCCTAGAAATTGATGCTTCCTACTCAAAAAGCAACAGTATCAACTAAAATTAGAACAAATAAAAGAGCAAATAATACTAATGATCACAAAAAAATTTTTGATTTTCAAAAACTCATAACTTTAAATTTGATTATTAACAACAATAAAAAGAAAACTATAAGTAATTGGATATTTCACATTTCTGAATATCAATTTCCCTAAAGAAGCCCCAGTTCCTGGGGAGAAACGTTGGAGTTAAATTAAAAAACCAATTTAAGGACAGAAGGTCTTTTTTATAAAGCTTGTAATAATCTGAACTGTCCGAATGAAGAAACGTTATAAAGAACTCGCTTACTGCAACGATCTGAAATCTGGTGGCAATATGTCGTACCACACTAAAGAGTGAGGCTGAATACACTAACCACCAAGGATTACGTTTTCGGAGTTATTTAATTCATTTCCTGATACGTTAGTCCTAGAGTGAGAAAGAGTGTTGAGGGTGAGGAAGAGAGATCAGCTTCTCGTATTAGTTTATTAGCTAAGCACTTTCGCCTTTATTGGCCTCGTCAGAGCTTAGATTTATATGTGGGGGTTGCTTAGTGTTACAATTTCCATTAGGTAGATTGTATGTCATGTAATTTTCTCTATATAAGTCTTTTTATTGATATCAGTAGTTAGGGGGACCCATCCTCTTGTCTTTGTGGTATACTTGTTGCTGCTATATCTTTCAACATGTTGTTGAAGGTATGGGGGGGGGGGGGGGGGGGGGGGTTAATTTTAGTTTTAAAATTAATAAAATACGCAACATCTTGGAGCAAGCACTTATCATTATATTATTAAACCCCTCCTACCAACAACATGTTAAAAGGTACATAGCAGCAACAAGTATACAACAAAGACAAGAGGATGGGTCCCCCTAACCACTGATATCAATAAAAAGACTTATATAGAGAAAATTACAAGTCATACAAACTAACAAATGGAAATTGTAATACTAAGCAACCCCTACACATAAATCTAAGCTCTGACGAGACCAATAAAGGCGAAAGCGCTTAGCTAATAAACTAATACGAGAAGCTGATCTCTATTTCTCACCCTCAACAACTCTAGGATGTATTCCTCAAAGCCCACTTACCCCACAGATATGTTAGTCAGGGACACATTTTTTGAACAACTTATATCGAGTACATACATAAAAGTACTAACCATCATCCAATACTTCAATTTTCGGGCGTGCTTGATACTTTTTGTGTGCGAATAGAAATTTGCCGATTAGATCCAAATCCTCGAAGTCCTGGCCCTCAACGACTTTTTCCAGCCTGAACGTAAAGATCCCTGCATCAACGTCGTAAGTTCCGGATTCAGTCATGCTTTCTCTTACTTGTCCAGGTAGCTTCAACCTGACAAATATTATACAAATTATATCACTCAATTTACTACTAGAAGAGTAGTGTGACTAGTTTACAGTCATAAGCTGTTCATCATAACTTTTTATCAAATGAATAAACAGTACGAATTACTAGTTTCTCAAACAAGGAAAGTTGTCGAGAATCAAATTCTGTGTCGATTATGGACAATACAAATCGTCACCAAGTTTAAAGTGCTGAAACAGCATGGATAAACACGGGAAACGAAATAAAATATTTAAATCAACTGCTTAAAATCGTTATAAACATTCAACGATATATGTATGTATGTATTTAAAAATATAAGTATATTTTTAGAAGAATAAGTAAGCAGAAACAGTTTATTTATGAATCTGAACTTTCTGAAATTTGTGGACAGAATTTTGTTGAAAAATGCATTTAAATTTCATTAAAATGTGCTAAAACTCGAATAAAACAATCAAGATTTAATTGAAAACCCTAAAGCTGGTGTGTGTAGTTGACAATTTTTTTTTTTTTTTTTTCCAAGGTTTTTGACAAAATTTTGAGGGTAAAAAATTTGTGTGCACACAAACCTTATTACACATTGTGCTAGAAATGATGTAAATTCGCTCATATGTTCATAGTGACAGCTTTAGACTCAATGTCTAGTTGGCCTGAGAATGAGAATCTCGATGAAAAATATCAAAAAAGCCACAGTTCCTTTGAGCCTGACGGCTAAAATTAAAAAACATGAATATGCTTTAGCCGTACACGACTCACTCCTCGTCGATTCTCTGAACCCGACCCCCCATCGGCCTCTGAACTCTGTTTATCATTCAAAACAAAAAAATGTTTTAGCTCCTCGCTCTCACTTTATTATAGAAATGATCACGAGAGATGATGAGCTCTTGTGAGATGATGATCTCCTAATAGAAACTCGCGAGTAAACATTCACTTTATTATAGAAAGAGGCTACATACGAAATTACAGCTTCCTAAAGTGTAAAGTATAGAAATTACCTATTAAAATAATTTAACCACCGCTTCACAAATCTAACCGTTCTCGCAATATTCGGATCACCTGCTATGAATCACATAATCGAAACACCAGCTCAATGAAATCATCAGAAATTAACAAGCGGTTGCAATCATGTTCACAATATCAATAATTGAGAATGATCACCTGTGTGTAAACAATTATTCATATAACCATGCTCATAACTCAGCTTGTTGGCCACGCACTTCGCAGTAGTTAATATAGTATGGTTGGATAAATCGAGAGCTTTCGAACGAATGGTCAACGAATTTTGTGGGATGAAAAACGACGAAGTATCATATCCCTAGCAACGACTCGGTTGTAAGCGGAAATCATCACAATTATTGGCGCTACTTTCGTTGCACTCTCGTGGGACATTTTTCGGTAGTTAGGTCACGGCTAAAGCATATTCATGCTAATAAATAAATAAAATGACAAATGTTCACTCGCTTGCTACGAGGAATGATGGGATCTATTTTAATTTAAAATTAATACGCCCGTAACACTTATTAATTAATGTGAATCATTTATAGGATGTGTCAAATGTCAACGATGAAGAATAGGGTAGTCTAAGGGTTCCAAATCGTATTTTTAAAATTATAAAACGATGGTTTGGAGAAATTTCGATTCGAAGATAGTACACTCATTCATACGGAATGGGTTCAATAGCTGTCGGTGCGATGAAAATAACTACTGAGAAGTACAATAGTATTACGATTTGATTGATGGAAATACACAATGAACATTGAGGCTAAAGAATCTATATAAAGTTTCTTCTATTTGTCAGGTGTTCACTAAAATTAAAACGGATACAGGAATTAGAAACTAATAAGTTTCTATTAGGTACTTTGATCTTTGGGTTCCATTTCATCCTAATTGTAATTGAGCGGTTTCACCATTTGGCGAGAGAATAAATATTAAATGGTATTAACCATGCTTTGACTATAATAATTTACATTATATAATTTAGAAATACCTTAGATAATAAGGAGGTGATGAGAAAAACACGTTGAAATTGTCAGCAACCAACTCGGTTCTGGCGATATTGGCCAAAGGTGCTTTGATCTCCAAAATGACGTGCGTGTCAGTTTGCCTTAGCTCGAAATTCGGAGTGAGCATGTTTAGACGAGGAAATCTAAAGAGAAAACGGATAATGAAGAGTACCAATCCTAGTAGTACTTAAAAATAATTGTTAGTAAAATGTAGCTGTAACACGACCGTCAAACACCATGAGGCCACTGTATACAAACAGAACAATGAACAATGTTGATGAGTTGATGTGTTACTCCAGCTTTTAAAACGCAGAATGGGATTACAAAACTTGTAAGGGCATGGAGTAAGTGAGTTTGGATGGAGTGAATTGAGTTTCCATGCAAACCAGTCGAAAGAGAACGCTGCGTAGCGGAGTGGGTAGTAAGCGTACTACCCATCGCTGCAATTTAAAAGTAATAAGTAGGTCCTGTAATAGTTTTGTATTATCTTGGCTTTAACATTCCATGGGATCATCCAAATCTCTACAAATGTACACCATAACTATGCTACTATAACTATGCCCTTCAACGCAGATAAATGGGCTATCTTTATTAAAACTAGGTAATGAACAGGAAGTTGACTTATAATAATTATTATGACAGCAGCATTTTGATTCCTACATTTCATGCTTATAAGATTCATTTTTATAAATATAAGGTACCTTATAGTAGAAGTAGTATTGATATGTTCTTAAAACTAAACTTTTCGTAGTTCCACATAACCTTTCGTGGTTCCTTTTGAAAAACATCGCTGAAGGTGATGCGTTTGAAAGTAATTTCCAACAAAAAAAGTCTGCCAAGTTGGATGGGCAGTATAGCTTACATTGTATCATGGACGTATAGAATTATTGGATAGCCCTTACACAGATAAGTGGCCTACCTTTATTATTAGCCTTCGTTTGTTAAACCTAATAAACTTTTCGTGGTCCCACATAGAGAACGCAGCAAATTATTACACATCAATTTGTTATTTTCGTTTTGCCCCTTTTACAAGATTTATCTATTTATTTATTTTATTTTATTTTTTTGTCATTCCCTTGGGATTGTCTGTAAAAAGTTATTGTAAAGAATTTTCAGATTTTCCACCCCCACCTAAACCATGGATGTAGGTCTCGATGGTACGGGGACTATATTATACCATCGCATCTATACATCGCACACCGAGCGAACGAGAAAACCCACCCCTAGCGAGCGAAGCAAGCAACATCCAATACACACGTCGGATTTGAACGGGGTTTTTCCTACGAACTCGGGATGGACTATAATATCCTATGGCATAGATCTATACATCCCACAGAGAGTGAGCTAATAAAGCAACATCCCCTACAAATTTCAAATCACCCTTAGTGATCCACCGTTTCCAATCATTCTACAAGTCCCACTCAACAGTAAAGAGTTTGTAGTGGATTTATATAGGTTTGACTTGACGTTGGTAGACCAAGTCGGACATTTATATTCCGATTATGCGGGTTGGTTTCTAGGTCACCCCCGCGAGGAATGCGGGCGGAGCCGCCAAGGTCAACTGATTTCGCGGGCCGGAAGGGTGGATAGTCCGTGTCGCAGCCGCGCGGAGCGCTAGGCTCGTGAACCGAGTGCTGGGTTCGATCAGTTTCGTACTGAGCCGTTTTGTAATATTCCGGCCTTAGATTTACATCTGAAAGGGGAATATACTGGGCTTGGTTGAGGTACTGAAAAGTATCCTCTGCTTTTTGTGCATTTGGAGTGTATTTGACACTCGGATCGACCGTGTAAGCCTGCGTCGGATATCGTGGGTAATCGGACAGCTTGGTCGAATCGAAAAGATCGGCTTCAGAGCGAGTCTGAAAGGTTTGCTCGATCTTTTGTGTAGGTGAGTCTTGTTCGACAGTTTCTCGAACGAATACGTCGGGCGAGAAGGCGATCCGGACGTGTGGGTCGCGCCTTGCGCTGATGGTTGGTTCAGCGGACTCACCGGGTGGCCGGTAGGGTGCACCACGTTGGTCACTTGCCCCGGTCTTGCCGCCTTCCTCCTTCCCCCGCAAGGGGAAGTAAGAAGGCTGACGTTCCATCGAATTTGATCGAGTTTTTGGCTCGTTTCGATGCCTCTATGTGTGAAAAATAGAGGGTTTTGGAAGTGGACTCGCTTGCCGGAGCGTCTTTCCAATGCTCAGACGGCAGGGTCCTACCTCGCAGTCTTGAAAAAGACTTCCGTAGACGGTAAATTAGAGCGTAGGAGCTGAGTAATTTACCGGCGCGCCCCAGCGGTCGACTACGAGCTGAAGGCTGTGTAGTCCGGGTGACACGGCTCGGAAACGTCCCTCGGGCGTACTGTCTAAAGAGAATATCGATAGAAGTACCGGGTGGCGTCCTACCAGGAGATCTACGTTGGGCAATGAGCAGGATGAATAATCACTGGACTCGTAGATGCCAAGGCGAAATCTGTGAGGAGAGAAGGTCTGGCTTGTAGAAAGCAGTGAGAAGCCGTTCTTGAGATGAACTCGCAATGCAGAAGGTTCGTCAGCGTAGAGCGTGTAGAATTCTTCGTACTTCGGAGGTGTCGTCGTCGAGAGCGGAGAGTGGAATGATTTGCCAGGCTCTGAACGAGGTATTTATAACAAAAAGTGGTGTCCACTTTATGGTTAGTATGCAAATTAGTTTCGTCAACTAATTTGGTACGATCAAACTAGCTTCGGATTGGCTCGCTCAATTTCGTAAATTCGACTGTGCAATCTCATTGGTTCGCACAGTGTTTTCCCAGTATTTGGGCATACGATAGCTGAGTTGGTTTTTTCGAGGTGGTTTCTCTGCGTCCGTTGCTTTGACTGGGTCCCGGGGGTGGCTGAACGACCTTGAGTTTTCCTAAGGCGACTTGTTTCGAACTTTTCGTCGCATCTATCTCGCCCAGTAAATGTTTGGGGAGGTCGCCTTGCGTGTTCTCGTTCAAGGCGACCTGTCTCGAGATGTTTGTCGCATCTCTCTCGCCCAGTAAATGTTCGGGGAGGTTGCCTTGTGTGTTCTCGTTCAAGGCGACCTGTCTCGAGATGTTTGTCGCATCTCTCTCGCCCAGTAAATGTTTGGGGAGGTCGCCTTGCGTGTTAATCTTTAATATTTCACTTTTGGGAGAGAATTTAGTATTTTCTCTCCGGTGAAATATTTTGTTTGACGGAGTTGTACTTCGACGTCTTGTAAATATTTTTGTGGTGTGCCTACCTCCTTTTGGTAGCCCTGAAAAGGGCTGTTGAAAAGGGGTGGTGGATTTCACCACAGGGGCCCCCCCAAGACGTCGTGTTATCAACGACGACGCCGATGGGGGAGAACTGGGAGGTCTACACAGAATTCTCCGTAGGAGAACCTCGCCAGTTGGGGCGGAGGCGGAGGTGCAGGCCTCGCGTCCCGTCCCTGTGGTGCGCCCCGGCCTCGCCGGTTTCGACGAGCGTCGCGGGGCGGCCTTGGCCGGCCCGAGCTCTGCCGACGGGAACCAAACCCGCGAGGGTTTGGCCCGCGGCCGCGGCTGGGCTGTTGCGGAGGAGCCCGGGAGGTGCTGGGCTCTGACCAACCCGCGGTGCTCATCTCTTCCCAGCGAGGAACCGGAACGTCGCCCGAGGAGATCCACTGCCTGGGGGGTGCCGGTAGCTGATGAGCGGGCGGAGGCGTAGGCAGTGGCTGGGTGGGTGGAGCTGGTGGCTGGTAGGGCTGGGGCCTTGTCCAGACCACCTCCGTGGGAGCTTGGAGCTTGGTCTCCCGTTTCGGCGAAGGCGGTAGTGGGCCGATTGGAGCTGGGAGAGCTTCCTCGGCAAGGAGGAACTCCTCGACCTCGTCGGTCATCATGTTGCTTGTAGTAGGAGTAGAAGCTGCCATGGTTGAGATCGTTATGGTCTCTGGCTGTGGGGCTTTCCATATTTATACTTCTTATTGCTCCTACCCGAGAAAAATGGGCGTGGCTTGTTTCGAGCGCAGTTACCCACTTTCCGTCAAATTTGGTAGATGGAACGCGCCCTCTGGCGGATTTTCGGGGAGTTTTCTCCTTACTTCCTGTCTGATTTTGTAACAGAGATTGTCCCTGCGATACAGCTTCTTCCGAGTGTAGAGTATAAGCTGGCTTGATTTGCTGTTTGGGAACTTTTTTAGTATGTTCGCCAATTTTCACTGTAACCGAAAACTTATCTCTTTTAACTACTTTGAACGGTCCCGTGTAAGGACATTGGAGAGAGGTGAGCTGTGTGGGCACTCTGATATAGACATGAGTACATGTATCCAAGTTTTTGGGCATGTTTACGGCATATTTTGTGTTATTATGTTTAATATGCGTAGGTCGGAAGAAAAGAGGTTCCGAAAGGTTCGTAGAAGTTACGAAAATGTCTCCTGGGAGAGGTACGTCAATCCCGTAAACTTTTTGGAAAGGCGTAGTTTCAGTCGCCGGGTCTACTGCCGTACGCATGGCGAGTAGAACTTTGGGAAGTGCATCGAGCCAATTTTCGTTCTGAGCTTTGAGAGCTTCTTTCAAAGATCTGTTTCTGCGTTCTACCATACCGTTTGTTGATGGTTTGTATGGTAACGTGTGAGTATGTTTTACTCCGAGACGTTCCATAATGGAATTGAACAGATCTGATTCAAATTGGGTGCCCTGATCACTTGTAATGTATTTAGGTACGCCCTTTGAAGCTACCCAAATATTGATAAATGCATTTGTGATTGTGGTTGTTTCGATGTTGTTGAGAGGGACTGCCTCTAGCCAACCCGTTGCTCTATCAACCATCATCAAAATGTAACGTTTCCCTCCTTTTGCTAAAGGTAAAGGTCCGGTAATATCCACGTGTACGTGTGAAAATTTGTTTGCCGTTTCAAATTCGGAGTAAGGGAGCTTCACGGAGCGCGTGATTTTTGCTCGTTGGCAAGTTTCGCATGCTCGAACCCAGTTTGAGACATCTGCACGTAGTCCGTGCCAAAAATATCGTTGTTTAACTTTATACACTGTAGAGTGTATACCTGGGTGTCCCAAATTGTGAATTTGGCTTATTATTTCTTCCCTTATTTCGTTTGGAATATAAGGTCTAGGGTGTCCTAGGTCTAGGTTACACCAAATTTCTCCTTGAGAGAATTCAACTCGTGTGAGTTTCAATTTGTCCTCCGCGGTAGGGGGGGAGCGAATTTGTGAATTTGAAATGTGCAGTAGAAGGTTGCATTCTATTGCAGCCGTAATTTTCGAAATTTCAGCTATGGGTGGACCCTCGTCCGTCTGTGTTGAAATCGATTTCGTTTGAATTTCGACCGGATCGAAGGGTCTGGAGAGTGCGTCGGCGACGACGTTGCTCTCTCCTGAAATATGACGAATGTCACTCGTCATTTGAGAGATGTATGTTAGCCATCTTAATCTCATTTTAGAAAAATGAGCATTCTTTTTAAGCATCGTGCCTAGCAGAGGCTTGTGATCCGAACAAATATGGAAGGATCTGCCGTCCAAGTCGTTGTGCCAGTGAATGCACGCTTGGTAAACGGCGAACATTTCCTTGTCGAAAGATGCTTTGTTTTTCCATTGTTCTGGAATCTCTTTGCTGAAAAATCCCAATGGTTGGTACGATTTCGAGCCATGTTTGTCTGTAATTTCTTGTTCTAGTGCCGCTCCGATGTGTGTGTCGGACGCGTCACAGACCAATCTCCACTCCGCCGTAGGGTGTGGGTGAGCAATGTTATGCAATGTTGCTTTGATCATTGCTTGCTTTAAGCTGTTGAAAGCTTTTTCTCTCTCTGATGTCCATTCGATAGGTGTTCTGTCATTCTTTTTGTTTGACTGAATGGAGTCATACAGAGGTTGTGCCGTGTGAGCGAATTTGCTTGAGCATGCTCGGTAGAAACCACACATACCTAGGAATCTGCGTAGACTTCGTACGTCCACTGGCCTAGGAAATTGTTCTATGGCTTCTATTTTGTCTCGTTTAGGAATTATTCCTTCCTTCGAGATAGTGAAACCTAGGAAATCGACGGTAGGTTTCGAAAAAACGCATTTATCAAAACCTACTCGAAGTCCGTGTTCCCCTAGTTTGTCAAAAATTCGTTGTAGGTGGTTCATGTGTTCGTTATAATTCTTCGAAGCCACCAGGATGTCATCTAGATAGACAAATGCGAAATCAAATTTTCGCATGATGCTGTCCATGTATCTTTGCCATGTTTGAGCCGCTCCGGCTAAACCCATGCTCATTTTCTTAAACTCATAAAGACCGAAAGGTGTAATAATCGCAGTTTTATGAGCGTCATCTGGGTGCATCGGGATATGATAATACGCTGATTTTAAATCTATTGTTGAATAGATTTGCGTATCATGTAAATTCGCTTGGAACGAGCGAATGTGAGGAGGAGGGTAGGCGTCTTTCTTCGTTTTCGCGTTGAGGAAACGGTAATCGCCGGTGATTCTCCATGACCCGTCCTTTTTTGGCACACAGTGTAACGGAGATGCCCATTCGGAATCCGATGGTGCAATTATGCCTTCTGAAAGCATTTCGTCAAAAGTCTTTTTGACTTGAGCTCGTTTCTCACCTGCCATGGGTCTAGCTCGGAAGTGTACTGGGGTTCCCTCCGTGGTTATACGGTGGTAAACCCCGTTGTTTTTCCATTTACCATTAATTTTGCTCATTTTATCATTGTATTTGTTAATGATAGAGCGAATGTTTTCGTCCTCCGTGATTTGCACGTCCTCTGGTTGAGGTGTATTGTCACGGTGAGGGATAGTAGCTGCAATTTGTTCGTCAGTGAACTTTTTGTTCATGACTGCAGCTATTTTTTGATCGGCATAGCACTTCATTTTATCTTTATAAATGTACTTGTGTTTGACCCGTATTCCGATATCCCAAGATTCGAGGAATGGGATACCTAGGATCGCTAGATCAACTTTCGTGATCATAAACTCGGTGGTCATGTCCCCGAGGCCGATGTTAATTGTTGTGTCAGCTCGCCCTAGTGTATCGATAGGGGCTCCGTTAGCTGCTGTGAGCTTAACGTTGGACTTGAGAATTTTCAAGCCCAATTTTTTTGTGACATTGTGGGGCAGAATGTTCACTTCTGCTCCCGTGTCAATGAGAAATTCAGTGCCATTTAGTTTGCACTTGAAAAAAAGCCTTTTATACTCAGTAGACTGCCGGCGTATAGGCTCAGATACGCTGGCAGTTATTCGTTTTCCGAACTCTCTGTGTCGGAGGTTGGAATGGTACTTTCTTGTACCGACTGCTGAGTATTTTCGGTAGAAACCCGGGTTTTAGGTTGGCTTATAGTCGCAGCCTTTTTGCTAGTTTTGGAAGCAGTGTTTGTCTTCCAAGTGCAGTGTTCTGGGTCTGCACATTTGCGAGTTTCGTTACCGAAACGTACGTGGTTTCGACAGACGTAGGCCATCGGTTTGTGAGGTTTACCCTCCACTGGTTGGTGTTTGAACTCAGCTTGTTTCGAGAGGGCCTTTTTGAAACCAGTATTTATGGGTTTCGGAGTAGATTCAACTCCTCGTATGTTCAGAGAAGTATTCTCTGCTCTGTACGCGTGTAGCGTATCAGCTAGGTCGAGCCGGGAGGTCGTGGTAGGCTGAGCTGCGACCATACCTCGTGCTTCGATGGGAAGAGTCTCAATCCACTTTTGAGTGATGAGAGCTTCCGAAAAGTACCCAACAGCTTTCGAGTACATTTCGTGGTACTTGGTGCTGGGTTTTTTGGCGAGAGATGCGGGGTCCTCGAGTGCGAGGAGCCTGTCCTGTAAAGACAACCCATATTCTCGTAGGAGGCGCTGTTTGGCCTCTTCGTAGGGTGCGTGAGGTGCTGTGAGGTAAGCTGAGTCGATAGCTTCCCTCATTTCCTCTGGTACCCACTTGTATATAGCTGAGAAGCATTCGTTTTGCGTTCTCATGTGTTTTCTCACGCAGTATTGATCGAACTCGGCGAGTGCACGATCAATATTCTTCTTTTGGAAGACTGGTTTTTGATAATCTCCCATCTCCTCTAAAAGTGCTTGAAAACCACTGTTTGTAGAGGGATGTTGCGTGAGATGTGGGGCGTAGAGGCCCGGCGGGGGTCGCACGCCCGCAGTGGTTCCCTGAAATCCACTAGCTTCATAAGAGGGAACGAAATGCTCCGTGTTGAGCCTGTTCAAAGGCGGGGTCACCATTTGTAGTGGATTTATATAGGTTTGACTTGACGTTGGTAGACCAAGTCGGACATTTATATTCCGATTATGCGGGTTGGTTTCTAGGTCACCCCCGCGAGGAATGCGGGCGGAGCCGCCAAGGTCAACTGATTTCGCGGGCCGGAAGGGTGGATAGTCCGTGTCGCAGCCGCGCGGAGCGCTAGGCTCGTGAACCGAGTGCTGGGTTCGATCAGTTTCGTACTGAGCCGTTTTGTAATATTCCGGCCTTAGATTTACATCTGAAAGGGGAATATACTGGGCTTGGTTGAGGTACTGAAAAGTATCCTCTGCTTTTTGTGCATTTGGAGTGTATTTGACACTCGGATCGACCGTGTAAGCCTGCGTCGGATATCGTGGGTAATCGGACAGCTTGGTCGAATCGAAAAGATCGGCTTCAGAGCGAGTCTGAAAGGTTTGCTCGATCTTTTGTGTAGGTGAGTCTTGTTCGACAGTTTCTCGAACGAATACGTCGGGCGAGAAGGCGATCCGGACGTGTGGGTCGCGCCTTGCGCTGATGGTTGGTTCAGCGGACTCACCGGGTGGCCGGTAGGGTGCACCACGTTGGTCACTTGCCCCGGTCTTGCCGCCTTCCTCCTTCCCCCGCAAGGGGAAGTAAGAAGGCTGACGTTCCATCGAATTTGATCGAGTTTTTGGCTCGTTTCGATGCCTCTATGTGTGAAAAATAGAGGGTTTTGGAAGTGGACTCGCTTGCCGGAGCGTCTTTCCAATGCTCAGACGGCAGGGTCCTACCTCGCAGTCTTGAAAAAGACTTCCGTAGACGGTAAATTAGAGCGTAGGAGCTGAGTAATTTACCGGCGCGCCCCAGCGGTCGACTACGAGCTGAAGGCTGTGTAGTCCGGGTGACACGGCTCGGAAACGTCCCTCGGGCGTACTGTCTAAAGAGAATATCGATAGAAGTACCGGGTGGCGTCCTACCAGGAGATCTACGTTGGGCAATGAGCAGGATGAATAATCACTGGACTCGTAGATGCCAAGGCGAAATCTGTGAGGAGAGAAGGTCTGGCTTGTAGAAAGCAGTGAGAAGCCGTTCTTGAGATGAACTCGCAATGCAGAAGGTTCGTCAGCGTAGAGCGTGTAGAATTCTTCGTACTTCGGAGGTGTCGTCGTCGAGAGCGGAGAGTGGAATGATTTGCCAGGCTCTGAACGAGGTATTTATAACAAAAAGTGGTGTCCACTTTATGGTTAGTATGCAAATTAGTTTCGTCAACTAATTTGGTACGATCAAACTAGCTTCGGATTGGCTCGCTCAATTTCGTAAATTCGACTGTGCAATCTCATTGGTTCGCACAGTGTTTTCCCAGTATTTGGGCATACGATAGCTGAGTTGGTTTTTTCGAGGTGGTTTCTCTGCGTCCGTTGCTTTGACTGGGTCCCGGGGGTGGCTGAACGACCTTGAGTTTTCCTAAGGCGACTTGTTTCGAACTTTTCGTCGCATCTATCTCGCCCAGTAAATGTTTGGGGAGGTCGCCTTGCGTGTTCTCGTTCAAGGCGACCTGTCTCGAGATGTTTGTCGCATCTCTCTCGCCCAGTAAATGTTCGGGGAGGTTGCCTTGTGTGTTCTCGTTCAAGGCGACCTGTCTCGAGATGTTTGTCGCATCTCTCTCGCCCAGTAAATGTTTGGGGAGGTCGCCTTGCGTGTTAATCTTTAATATTTCACTTTTGGGAGAGAATTTAGTATTTTCTCTCCGGTGAAATATTTTGTTTGACGGAGTTGTACTTCGACGTCTTGTAAATATTTTTGTGGTGTGCCTACCTCCTTTTGGTAGCCCTGAAAAGGGCTGTTGAAAAGGGGTGGTGGATTTCACCACATTATACCATCGCATCTATACATCGCACACCGAGCGAACGAGAAAACCCACCCCTAGCGAGCGAAGCAAGCAACATCCAATACACACGTCGGATTTGAACGGGGTTTTTCCTACGAACTCGGGATGGACTATAATATCCTATGGCATAGATCTATACATCCCACAGAGAGTGAGCTAATAAAGCAACATCCCCTACAAATTTCAAATCACCCTTAGTGATCCACCGTTTCCAATCATTCTACAAGTCCCACTCAACAGTAAAGACCATCGGATCTATACAAACATTGTATACTATTACAATGTCTTTGATACAGCCATACTGAGCTAGCGAAGCGTATACTGGACTAGGTATACTAAAATACTAGGCTAGTATCTAATTCTAATAATTACCAGCTAATATGAAAACTGTTTGTGCCTTAGACAATGGCGTCCAATACTTGATATTCAAGACCCAGAACTCCAGTGGTTGTAGACAACTCTTAGGCGGGGCTTACACCTGACGGGAACGGGAAAAAACCGTCGTAACGGACGGGGAAAAACCGTCGCAGTGTCCGCGTTACACCTGACGGGCCACTTGCGCGGGCCCGTCGCCCCCACTCTGCATACCTCCATTTTTCAAACAACAAAATTCAAACAAATAACCGAAAAACGCCCGTCCCCGTCGGCGGACGTCCCCGTCAAGTGTAGGACTAGAGATTCATTTCTACGTGTTGGCCACTCCCGGCGGGCCCGCCCCGTCGGACGGGCACCGATCTCCCCGCAACATTCTGCGGGTGAAATTTTTCCCGTCACGGGGATCGCTCAGCTCTCGCTCAGATGTAAGTCGATACACTTATTTCTTTGTGTTCTCCCAAAATGCGGGCCCGCAGAAAGGCGCGGGCCGGGCCCGCGTCCGTCAGGTGTAAGGCGGGGCTTAGGTTGCCTGCAGATTGTCTTCAACTGCTTTCGGAAAGCATAAGTAAATTTGATCCTGCTGCTCATTTGATCCTTTGAGCTTTTTATACATAAGAGCATATGGATCGGGAAATATCAAGTAGGTAAACTGAAAAATTTTTGCAAAATTTACTAATGGATTGACTGGAATTTTTTCAATTTTGGCGCTCAGAAGGTTGGTTGATTTCAAAATGGGCAAATTGATGCGTCTGAAAAACTTTCAGAACATTCTTCTTCCATGATCGATGCTATCGAGATTTTTCGATGGCAGAAAAGAAGAGTGGGGGATCCTCCCTACGCAGAGAGTTGCTCCAACCACAAGAGTTCCAACTCCAACCAACAACCTGGCAACTTCCATATTACTTTTTCGTTGCTTCTTGGCCGGTATTGTGGCAAGGAACAGACTGAGCTTATCTCACCGGCTTCCCGCTCTGACCCGGAGTTCAGTGTATCGCGCATTTTTGAGTCTTTCTAATTCTCATTTGCCATTTTCGTGTAAGAATTCATCGTCTCTACTGTTTCATTTTCCACAATCGTCTCTCAACATGCCACTTAAAAGAAAGGTACTTAAACTTTTATTTAGTTTATTATTTTGGTTGGTTCTAACCTGTTAGCACATTGCATTATAACTTTTGGTACTTATCCGTCCACACATTCTACCTGACCATAGCAGTAGCAAGGGTTGCATGCATCCCTCCTTCCTAATTCAAACCTCTCAAACACCATTACCTACCATTATTGAGCTCCCACCTTTTTACCTTCGCTAATCTCTAGACAAACCCATGTCCCCTACATCGGACGTCGAGCCAGTTTTTTTGTGAGTTACTGTACAGTTCAGAACTTTCTTTATAGTGTTATATATATCGTGCTATGTAATCTTTACATTTCCCAATAAAACTAACCGTTTGTATCAAAACGATTTACGCATCTGTCTCCTCGTCCCGCATTTTTCATTGGTCCTTCGAGCCGGATGTAGGTTTTGCGTAGTTTTTACACTCTGAATCAATTAATAGCTTCTTTTAACCAGCGCTTTCATAATGCCCCTCAAACGTCTTGACGTACCTACGGTGACTGTCGTGATTCAAGGGGAAACGCTCGCAAAACAGCTTACGTCCCTTACATTGATGGTTGAAGCAATTGACATCAGCCGACCTAGTACAGCTAAGCGGAAAGTTCGGGCTCTGCATCGTGACTTTGATTTAGCTTTAAACGACACCGCAACGTTATTGGAAAATATGTCATATTCCAACGAATTTTCTGCTATTGAAGATCTTCACTCTCAACTAGTTGATCTATAATTGAATTTGAGTGTAAAATATCAGGAATTGATTGATGATGAACTATCACCTCAAAACGTCTCGAACGGGAATGTAGTTTTTTCTTAAGCAGACGACCAAGTGAAGCAGCTACAGCTACTTCAATTCCTGCTCCCTGATATAGAGCCATTCAACGGTGACATCATGAAATTCGAGTCCTGTCGCACTCAATAGGAAACTACCGTTCACAATCTCGCACTACCATCACACATCAAAATGTTGGCCCTACGAAAGCTTGTTTATATAAACATATTGGATCTGCAAGGTCCTTCATGGAATTTTACTGTACGTCCCTAAAAGACTATGATACTGCTTACAATGAGGGGCAGGTCTAAAACCAGGACCAGGACTGGGAGTGGTGGTGGTGTGTGGTTATTTCTCGTTTTCCAATGATTTAAACCAATAAAAATAGTTGTTTTCCTATTTTAATGAATGTTTACTACAGGGGGGTATATCGTCCTCCTGTGAGATGTCAAGCATGACCTTCTGGCAAAGTTCAGGTTTGTGTACCGGATCAATGTTAGAGGAGTTGAATTTACCTTTTTTTGCCCCAAATTTCCGTATAAGCCGCCAAATACTTTGATTTAGAGGGTCCTTGGTACTCAGCGAGCCGCAGAATTCTCTCCAGCCCTCGGTTTTGGCCTTATTATTATGCTGCGAGTTTCCTTACCAATAGCACTATAAATTCTGAAGTCCTCTATGTCATGTGTCCGGTTGTACTTCCGGAGGGCTTCCACTTTGCGCAGAACTGCCTCGCTGCAGCTTTCATTCCACCATAAAGTGCTTTTGTGGAATTTATTGATGGTTGTTTCAGAAGAGGAATGGCCACGTTTGCCGCTTGTGTTATAGTCTCCATGAGGTGAATGTACGTTGCCTCTACGTTCCGCAGATGAACCTCATCAGTGACATTTAGGTGTTCCACTATATACTGCTCAAAAGCCGCCCAGTCTGCTTTATCTGTTTTCCACAGTCTTGTGGTCTTACGTAAGTATTGAAATGAATAGTCAACTACAGTTGTTGTTGGATAATGGTTGCTGTATCTAGGATCTTCACTCACAGTCCAGGTCGCCATTCCGGCCAGGTCACAAGAAGCAATAGTGACGTCCGGGGAGGTTTGACGTTGTTCCGGGGGGTTCACCCTGGTTGGAGAGCCGTCATTGAGGATGAGGAAGTCGAAATCTCTCGTCCATTCTTCAAGTTTTAGTCCCAATCTTGTAGGCACTCCACCGCTCCAAGATGGAGAATGGGCGTTGAAGTCTCCTGTGAGCAAGAATGTCTTGTTGACACAATATTGAAATAGTTTTTCCCGTTCGTGAATTTCATAGTGGTCTCTGGCAGAGTATACGTTAATTATGTGAAGTGGAGGGGTTGCTACTTTAAGTTTAATGATTTGTATTTCCAGCTCGTCGTTACCCATATTATGTTCCATTTCTTCGAATGATATGTGGTTTTTCACAAAAATTGCAAGCCCTCTGTATCCCGGGTAAGACTCATGGTCCTTTCTGGCAGTCTAATAACCTGATGTTGAGTAGTTATCAGTTTGCTTCAGTCTTGATTCTTGAACAAGCAGTATATCGACATCTTCACTGTACAGAAGCATTTCTATTTCACTTTTCTTGGACTTAATGTTGCAGGCATTCCAACTTTTAATATTTAGGCTAGTTTGGGTATTGTCAAACTGGTAGGTTCCGTTATTCATGCAAAGGCCCAGTGGTTAAATTAATGGTGTTTAAAGCCTGCGTGAGTTCAGTTGGGATGATAAGGTTTTTGTTTTGGTTGTCCTTGATGAATTTTTGAAACAGACTGACTGTGGTTTTTAGCAGTTTTAGCAATTCTACCATTGAAATCATAGAGTCAGCCCCATATATCTGGTTCCTACTATGATGGGCGGTGACCGGCTGGAAAGGGTAGGGATTAGGCGTGATATAGTATTCACTGAGTGTTTTTGTGTGTGGTTGCGACCAAGCACGGCCAGTCCGTGGACCATTCACCGGCGATGCTTCGGGTGGCCCCCCAGAGCAGTGCGTCGATCCGGCCCACGCCCCCCGGTGTCTCGCCGAAGCGGGAGCAGGAGCGGAAGCGCGGGTATTCTGTTGATAGAAAGCGTCCAGAAGGTCCGCCATTCTGACCTGTCTCATGTAAAGTTGGTATCCATGAGGAATCAAGTACCTGAGTAGTGGGCATAATTTATTACCAAACAGGTGGTTGGTCTGGTTACATCCCAAACACCGTATTTTAGAGGCTTCACAGGTATGGTAGGCAGAACCGTTACCGCATTTTTTGTAGCAATTCGGTTGAGATCTACAGTTCTTAATCATGTGTCCATAACGACAATATCGCGAGCATGACTTGATTTTGGGGATGTACTGTTCAAGTTTATATTGTCTGCGACCAATCCTGACCTCCCGAACCGGGGAGGTCCCATGAAAATGGATTTTTATAAAATTGGTACGCTCAAATGAGCCATCTGGACCACGGCGGCAGATGTAATGTGCAGAGTTAATATGCAAGCAGTCGTCAATATTTTGCTTTATGTCATCAAATAAATCACTCTCGGCCTTGGCGACTCCAATATATTCGGTTAATGATGTGGGCAGGGATGGCGAAAAGTTATCAGTCACAAAAGGGAATGTAACAACTCTGTCGAAAACGACTCGGGTCTGAGCGGTGAAGGTCCAGTACCGGGGTTTACAACTCTGGTTTTGGGGTTTGGAGGCTGTCCATCTGAGGCTGAGACACGACCTCTGGGACCCTGTAAAAGGTTCCCTGTCAGAGATCTGGTTAATGGTCTTACTGAGCCAGGCATAATTACTGGGCGAAGCTTATGACTAAGGTAAAATGTAAGCGAAAAAATGCAGTGAAAGGGAAGGAATGATTGTGAAGGAGGAGTGAAGAGGTTATAAAAAAATTGCAATATCACCAAAATGGACGATGCTGTGAAGCAAGCAGGAAGCGTCTCTATCACCAGGTTGCTCGAAAAAAGGCAAGCGCAGGAAGGATCACACAACTATTATGGGGAGGAAGCATGACTTTTAAATGGATTATAAATTCGTGGATGGGGATTCTCACTGGGTTCGAAGAGGAACCGGTCGTAACGGCCGTGCGAGTAAGACGGACCACGCGACTGTGAAGTGGTTTACACTCGCGTTGTTCGGTGTGGAGAAACTCAAGTAACACTTATAAAATTTGGTTCTCACTAATCGATAATACGTAACGTAGATTACTAATGAAAAGCACAACAAAGGCAGAACAGAAATGCGAGAAAGAACGCAGAGAAAGCAAGTTCCACACGTTAAGCCTTAACCGCGTGTCCTATAGTCACTCGGTGCTTTGGACATAGTTCCCAACTCGACACAGTCGCGAAAAACAACAATAATTAAAAACGCAAAATGAAAAACGTGAGACTAATAACAAACGCAAAATGAAAAACGTAAGACTAATAACTAAAAGAATTATCCAGAACAACAAATTTCGACAGGTTAGGAGAGGTTAGGACAACTCATTAACACAAAACTCCAACCATCTATCCAGAATTCTGCTTTTGTAGACGGTTCATCATTAGGTTTGTTCGCAGTGACCATCAAATCAGTAAGAAATGGTTGGAAACGCGTTTGGGGCGTTCGCAGTGTTCATTTGGGGAAATCTGTGACTGTATAGCATCCATAGTAGTCCGTTCTCAGTGCCCACCAAACCAGTTGACCGATCAGAGAAATTTCTGCTGACCCGATCTGGCAGTTTGCCCCCCACCACACCGAGAATGGAAGTAGCCAATCAAATCATTTCCCTGTGAGATGTATGGGTAGCGGGAGCTCAGCTAGCAGAGTTTACCGTAGAGATGATGAGATAAGCCAGCCAAGGAGATGAGATAGCTGTAGGATATCTGCATGTTGTGCTCTGTTTACTAAGTTCTGCCTTTGCATTTACCCTCGTTTTACATATACGGTTATTTATTAACAGTTTCCTACTCTGAGTTGTGTGATATGGAAAATCTTAATGGTAACAACGACGTAGAATGGGAATCTTTGTCTGAATAGCAACGAAACACAAAATCATACAGTAAAATGTCATTACTTGATCTCAACTGAAGAGTTGTTTGTAAAGCTATTAACATTACAAATTAAGAGCGACGTCGACCTCGAGATTGAGGGTGAACACCGCATTCTCCCACAAAATCATCAGTTGGAGGCAAGAAATGATTGAGCATGGATCCATATTGCATGGATTTCTTATTCCTGTTGGTAGGTTTGTTCCCAATGAATATTTTTCATTTTTCAACCTGTTTTTTGTCTTGCAGGCCATCTCTTTACGGTTCAGGTTCTTTATTTTATTTTTATTTTTTTAAGGTTTAAGCCGCACCTCAACCAGAAGGGTCATTAGCGACAGAGTTCAGGTTCTTTATTAATACATAAAAATATTTATCTATTCAAAGAATGGTGCGAGCCCACCAAGCAGGTTACAGCAGTTGGAGGTTTCACGATGGCTAACTTCAGTCAAACCCGTTCACAGTGCGGATTTGGTTACAAACGGTTTGAAATTTGGTGGTGGTCACGCATGCGCACTAAACCAATCACAAACCTGGTCTCCAATGGTTGGCAACCGTTTCCAACGGGGACTGCAAACAAAGCTATTAGGTTTGTTCGCAGTGACCATCAAACCTGTAAGAAATGGTTGGAAACGCGTTTGGGGCGTTCGCAGTGTCCATTTGAGGAAATCTATGACTGAATAGCATCCATAGTGGTCCGTTCGCAGTGACCACCAAACCAGTTTGAAACGCGTTGTGGATCGGTTAGACTGGTCAGAGAAATTTCTGCTGACCGATCTGACGGTTTGTCCCCCACCACACCGCTACTTGAACTAGCCAATCAAATCATTCCACTGTGAGATGGAGGGTAGCGGGAGCTCACTAAGTTCTACCTTTGCATTTACCCTTGTTTTACTTCTACAGTTATTTATTGAAAGTTTCCTACTAGTTGTGTGATATGGAAAATCTTATTGGTGACAACGACGTAGAATAGGAATCTTCGTCTGAGTAGCAACAAAATCAAACAGTAAAATGTCATTACTCAATCTCAACTGAAGAGTTATTTGTAAAGCTATTAACATTAAAAATTAAGAACGACGGTCGACTTCGAGATCGATTTAAATTCTTCCCGCGAGATAAACACCACATTCTCCCACAAAATCATCAGCTGGAGGCAAGAAAAGATTGAGCAAGGATTTCTTATTCCTGTTGGAAGGTTTGTTCCCAATGAATATTTTTCATTTTTCAACCTGTTTGTTGTCTTGCGGTTTCAGGCAGATCTCTTTACGGTTCAGGTTCTTTATTCATACATGAAATGTTTACCTATTCAAAGGATGGCGCGAGCCCACCAAGCAGGTTACAGCTGTTGGAGGCTATGCGACGGTTAACTTTAGTCAAACCCGTTCGCAGTGCGGATTTGGTTACAAACGGTTTGAAATTAGGTGTTGGTCACGCATGCGCACTAAACCAATCACAAACCTGGTCGCCAACGGTTGGCAACCGTTTCCAATGGGCACTGCGAACAAAGCTATTATAACCAATGTTGTTATAAACGATTGCCACTGTATTTCATTTACTAAGCAATTCTTTCCTAATGATGAATAATTTCACAATTCTAAAACAACCTGTTATTATACTTATTTGCATTCACAGAAAAGGTTGCTCTCAAAATTTATTTATGTAATTGAAATTGAATGTTGAATTTTTATAATATAATGAGTTTGAATGGCTCTCCGCTAACATTCCTGTTCATTATTGTGATTCATAGGCAGCGATAGAAGTCCCTAAAGCTGAGTCTAGTGGCGACGAGGTTAGCAATGATTCTGGTGAAGCTGTTCCCGAAGCAAAAGGAGCGGGGAAAAAGAGGGGTGTCGACAAGAAGAAGAATGGGACAGAACCTGATGAGAAAAAGAACAAGCTGGAAGATACTCCTAGCTATGAATGCGACAAGACGAATAAGAAAGGCGAGAAATGGAATTTGAAAATTTCAACCTGGAACGTTGCCGGAATGCGGGCATGGATTAAGGTAAAGAACATAACTCAGTTTAAAAAGACACATTTTCTCTTTAGATCAGAAAAAATAGCTAATTTATAACCCTTGCAGTCCCAACAGTTACTTGCAGAAAAACCTGATATTTAGCAAATTTATCAATGAACCTTGGATACATGGATTTTTTATATACTATATTATAGATTTATTATCCATATTATAGATGTTAATTTTTATATCATGAAACGTGATGTATATTTGTACGAGTTACAACAATAATGTTTCAAATTATGCTATACATTTTTTGAAAATACTAGATTTCTCCGAAATTTTGTGCAGAAGTAGTATATATTGCCTGTGAAGGCAACCCCAACCTAAGTCTTATAATTTATTAATCTATAGTTCAAGTTTATCTATAGATCTAACGTTAACTCATAGGTCCACTCGGACGTCATAGTTACCTTACAAAATATACTCAAAACTCGGCGCTCCGCGCCTCGCCAAGGGGCGAGCCCCCTGGACCCCCGGTTACCTCTATTTACATACTTCGGACGGAATTATTGAAACACAGAATGTGTTTTAGCTCACGCGTTTCACATTAACCCGTCTTCAATCTTAGGTTGAAGATTGGTTAACTTCCAATTGTGAGATAATAGCTTGAAATATTTATAACTCATAAACCGCGTCATAACAAAATATTGCATAGGTTAAACCAAGTTACACGATCCTTAGTTCCGTATCATCGGTATCCATGTTGTCGTCCCAGATTTTGTTACGAAATTTCGTTAGCTTTTTTGGCTAGTTAGTCCATGGCTAAAACACATTCCATGGCTTTGGAATTCACTCAGCTGATCAGTGATCACCATTGCGTCTTCAGCATTCTCCCTTGACCCTCCCTCTCAAATTTCAGCATCCTGCGTTGAATAGGAAAGAAAATGGCTTAGGAGCTCACTCAGCTGATCAGTGATCACTCAGGTGTCTTCAGCATTCTCCCTTGACCCTCCTTCTCAAATTTCAGCTTCCAGCGTTGAATAGGAAATAAAATGACTTTGGAGCTCACTCAGCTGATCAGTGATCACCCTGGCGTCTTCAGCATTCTCCCTTGACCCTCCATCTCAAATTTCAGCTTCCTGCTTTGAATAGGAAAGAAAATGGCTTTGGAACTCACTCAGCTGATCAGTGATCACCCTGGCGTCTTCAGCATTCTCCCTTGAGCCTCCCTCTCAAATTTCAGCTTCCTGCTTTGAATAGGAGAGAAAATGCCTTTGGAGCTCAGTCAGCTGATCAGTGATCACTCAGGCGTCTTCAGCATTCTCCCTTGACCATCCCTCTCAAATTTCAGCTTCCTGCGTTGAATAGGAAAGAAAATGGCTTAGGAGCTCACTCAGCTGATCAGTGATCACCCAGGCGTCTTCTGCATTCTCCCTTGAGCCTCCCTCCCAAATTTCAGCTTCGGTTACATAGATTACACCAGGTTACACGATCCTTAGCTTATTTAACCACCGCTTCACAAATCAAACAGTTCTCACAATATTCGGATCACCTGCTATGAATCAAGTCATTGAAACACCAGCTCAATGAAATCATCAGAAATTAACAAGCGGTTGCAATCATGTTCACAATATCAATTATTGAGAATGATCACCTGTGTGTACACAATTATTCAAATAACCATGCTCATAACTCCGCTTTTTGGCCACGCACTTCGCAGTAGTTAACATATTATGGTTGGATAAATCGAGAGCTTTCGAACGAATGGTCAACGAATTTCGGGGGATGAAAAACGACGAAGTAGGTACCATTTCCCTAGTAACAACTCGGTTGTAAGCGGAAATCATCAGAATGTTGTCATCACAGATTTCGTCCCACATTTCGTTTCAGATTTCGTTAGCTTTTTTGCCTAGTTAGTCCATGGCTAAAACACATTCTCTGTTAAAATTTGAGCCCAACTCTTGACTTCAACAAATGACAAGATATTAATAAATTATAATGACAAGATTTCAGTTTTACTTTATCTTAAATGCAATAAAATACAGCCTTAGTCCGTGTGGAAGGAATCAGTAGTTTCATTCTTATAGACACATTTTTTCCTAATAGTTGAGAACTAATAATAATTATTATCCAATAAACAAAATAAATTACGTAATCTCAGCCTTTTCTTTTCAATGAAAACAAAATAGTAGGTAATTGAGCCCGACTCTTTGCTCCAAATAAGGACTTGGAAAATTAACTTGAATCATAAGTCTTCTCCGCTAAAATTCTTAAAAGCCACGCTACCACATCAAGTATCAACGTGGCTGAGCCTGCACAACTTCACATAATTACAAACACTCCACAAAACAACATAGCATTATTGAATGTGTTTTTTTTTCTTGGCGTATTCTATCAATTCTGACATTCTGGAGCAAAGAAAAATAAATCATTATCACTAAGAAAGTGTCCAATTATATAGCTATAGAAGAAATTTGACAGGAAAACACCAAATAACAGCTGAAATAAATGCTTTCGTCAGAGCTCTCGTCGGCCATGCTTTTACTGTAGAAACTCTGCAATCGTGTCATGTTGGATTCCATAATTTTTTATGTCATGTTGGTCAACCTGTCGATATTGGCGAAACTAGCGGTCATAGTGGAAAACTGATGCCACCAATCGATTCGGAGGGAAATTTAACTTCCAGAAGCACAAAAAAAAAAAAAAAAAAAAAAAGTGAGAAATGCAATTATGTCATGTTGGGATTTCGGTGACGATATATTGCCTGTGAAGGTAACCCTAACCTACGTCTTATAATTTATTGATCTATAGTTCAACTTTATCTATAGATCTAACGTTAACTCATAGGTCCACTCGGACGTCATAGTTACCTTACAAAATATACTCAAAAAACAAAAAATACACAAAACAAAACTTAACAGTAAAGATTATTTAAGAGAGAAATTATTAAGTTATGATTATTCAACAGAGAAGTAAAATAGAAAAGGTGGACTGTGGTTGTAGTACTGAAGAATTCAATATCTCCTTCCAAAAGAATGGAAGTCGTGTAATTTAGGAGTCCTTAGGCAATCATGCCTTATGGTTTCCCCTCCAGACAAGCTGGGAAGATACTCCTGAGAGGAGACTGTACATACAGTCAATGTCCTTGACAATAATTGCCAAGTACCCGTTTTGACCTACAGGTCGAGGCATGCGTTCTAGCGGTAGGAGTACAACTGGAAGTAACACAAGTGAGGCGTTTACATACTGCCCTCACTGCCACTCGCACTGCCTGTTCTTTGAAGTCCACACCGAAAACTGCCAGCAGAGGGAGCACGGGCATGACGTGGCAAGATGAGTAGCAGGAATAAGGGGCAGTGTGAGTGAGGCGCTTACATGTTCGCACTACCCACGTCCCTTGCTCAGTTCCACGGAAATGGGGCTGAATGTAAAGGGGGGTATAAGATCCGAATTGGAGTTAAAAGTTGCCCTGATTGAGCAGTCCAATTAATAGTTTTATGTAAATAAATTGGAAAATTTCCCTGGAAATGTAATTTTATGAGTAAAACCCAGGAAAATAGAATATTAATAAGGCTGATGAGCCTGGAATCTGTTAGGAATGGAATTGAATGTGGAGAGGGAAGAAAAGAAAATCACCACTTTCAGTACAACACTGGCAAGGCTGGTAAACGTTTCTGCCCCTTACTCCTGCAACTCGTCCTACCCATTCTGCCACTCGTCATGCCCGCTGAAACTGCTATTCAATATTTCAAAGCTGTGTTATTTGAATGTTTTATCACAGGTAACACTCCGCAGTCGATACTGTCTGTCCGCGATGAGAATGCCGAGGTGACCTGTCCCCACCCTACCGCCCTGAGCAGCCAAACTCCGCTACTACCCTTCTCACCAAGTTTGCGGCACCCCTTCCTTCCCCATCCACTACCGAATGATTACGTCGTATACTAATAACGTTTAAATGCCATAAATTTGAACATTTAAAATTTTGGCGCACGCAAAAAGTGCTCAAAATTCTAACTAAGCGTTAAAAAAAACTGCTATGAGGAATTTCTTGTCGGAAATGAGCTCTAGAATTGACTCCAGAAGTTTGTAAAACTTTATTTGTGTTCACCCTGTATACAGTGAATATTTACGTCAGTAAATTAATGTAATATAATACCTACATACGTATACTATATTATTAATGTACTGAGTCATCTTGTTTGTCAACGAGAGAGTAGAAAGGAATCAGTCAACGGCGAGAATCAACGGTATCAGTACTTGAAAGTGAGACAGGTAGTACATTGGTGTTTTCCTTCGTCCCTCGCCCTAGGTTGATGCGGGGGAAGGGTTCCCTCTCTCTACCTGTGCCTCGGCATTCTCATTGCGAACAGACAGTAGCAAAACACAATACGAGTACCCCAATCAAACACAAACCACAGAACGAAAACAGACCACCAAGACCTACCAAACAATAACCATAGAACAGAAATAGACCACCAAGACCGACCAAACAAAAACAAACAAGCGCGAACAAAACCTATCAGAATAGTTACAACTGAAGTGGTGTATCAACACGGGAAAGTTCCCCGTCAAATCGAGGAAGTTCCCTGTTCGAAAAGCAATCAGGATTACCAACTGCTAGTTGAGCAACTGCTAGATCCCCGGGATGCATCTCTAGTAGTTGCTCTTGTCAAGTACTTACTCGAGTGCTGAGTAATTGCTCAGATTACCTTCTGAATGCCGAGTTCAGAGTAAATGCTCATGTCCTGAGAGTAACTGCTCAATGGAGTAGTTATTCAAGCCCTGCTCGAGTCATGACTATGAATACCACCCATTAGGGAGGGTGGTTAGGTGAATTGAAAAACATGCAGCTATCAGGAATTTCCTTCTTCATTTGTTCCAGGTAAGGGTATCTGTATCCCAAAATAAGAAGCTCTGCTTCAATGAACGGGAGGGACCATGATTAACTCTGCATTGGTCAAAAAGTGTCATAGCGAAAACCATTCAATCTCTGTTGATGAAAACTATATGTTAGGCTTGTTACTTGTACAAGAATTAAAGGTTCGTCATTGGGGATAATAATATCGACATTTCCCAATTACCCTAGTTTCAATCCAGTAAGGTAGTTTGTATTTTGAGCAGCCAAAATTAAATGCTAATCTGATAAGCTTACTTTGATGATACTTTCATTTAAGTAACGCTACCCATTTTGAAGTAACACGTACTTGTCGTCAACAACTCAATACATAAGTCTGGTCACTGCGGAATGGAACATTGCAATAATTCTTGGTTGTCCCTATTTCTACTGACTTATGTTGCTGATAATATTGTACTGCAGGAATACACTTATTAAGTAATCACGTTATTACTTTTTCTTTTCATTTCAGAAAAATGGTCTTGACTACATTAAGGAAGAAGATGCAGATATAGTATGTTTGCAGGAAACCAAATGTCCAGAAAGCAAGGTCCCGCCAGAAGCAAAAGTAGAAGGTTACCACACCTTCTGGGCAAATAGTGAGTCGCTATTTCCAAACTTACAGCAGATAACAGCCATAACGCTTCAAGTCATACTAATAGGGCCATGAGGGGAGGGGCGGGGGGCGGTCGGGTCATGTCTAGTTTGTACATTGAACCGTAAGTGGATGGTTTCATGAGGCTTCCCCGTCGAATCCTGGAAAATCGAAGTACAAAGTATAATTATATAGCTCCCTTGCAGGAATCAGTAAAAGCGAAATCAGTCCAGATTACCTCCTAACCAGGCTGTAAATAATAAATGATAAAATTATCCGTAAAACAATAAACATAAAACTCTGACACTGACTCACACGTCGACCGCACAGCTGCGGCAGTCCTCTCTGGGGCCTGGCAGTGCGTCCACATTGTGTGTCAGTAAATTTGAATAAAGAGACTGGCAATCGTGTTTTATCAATAAAAAAGTTTCGCTAAGCAGCCGGTAGGTTGGATCATAGCTACTTATCGATGATTTGACATCGAAACTTGGCTTTTGAAGGCTGCAGCCAAGTCGTAAATCGAATCGTAAATTACCCTGTACATGCTCATTGGATCCAGTTGAAACTCAAATTTTGTCTCGTGTTCGACATCGGAACTACTGGATCATGAATACCCCTACTATGGTATCCCCCCATTATTCCATGAAAACAGGACCTGCTGCTATTGTTAGAGCTACCGTAAAATGGGGTAATAAGGATCAGGGGGGTAATAAGGGTCAAAACTTCTACTCTGACGTAATTTTGAATTTGGGCGCCACAAGACAGATTTGGGAGAATGAAACTAACAGTATTTGATTCGTCAGTAATGGTAGACATGGATTCATGAAGTTTTTTTTGTTTTTCAACATCGGTCACCCTGTTTCACCATCGACGTTAACGTTACTGTTGTTATCAATAATTTTTGAAGGTTGTAAAACTTCGTTTGTATCTCCATGGTTTCCCGCTCCCGCTGCAATATGTAGTCAAATTTTCCGTAGCTTCTAAGTACTTCTAAGGTGACAATTTCGAAGAAATATTAGTGTTTACTAGTAACCTGTTACCTAAATAATTTTTTATAGTGCTTGTGGACTGTGGTTCAACGGTTGCTGGGTAATAAGGGTCAACAAGCCTGAGCATCATCACATACATCAACATGCCCATTATAAAGGGTCAGACGACAAGTATGTGTATCCCACTATGCCTGACATTGAAAATATTTCCTTTGATCAAATCGAGAAAGTGATCAAAGTAGTTTCCGAAGTTAGGGGGCGATTTTCATTTGAGGCTTGAACTTCATCCGTTTTTATTGTTTTTAAAATGTTGTAACTTAATTGGTACTTTACGCCTTTTTTGTGATTTTATTATACAGTAAAAACAGGGATTTATCCCTAATTTTTTTATAATGCTTCAAGTCGAGATTTTTATTCATTTTTAAGCAATGTTCCTGTGATTTTCTCGATAAAATCAGGGTTGTAAACTTAAGTTCCTTGAAAATGTTAACGTTTAAAAAGTTCAAGTGTTCGAAAAGTCAAGTTAAAAAAATAGTGGTCTCTTTTTTGTGATTTTTTAAGTAAACATTTGGGATTTTTACCCAATTGTTCGTTAAAGCGTTATTTTTATATATTATTCTTCATATTACGAGTTAATGAGCCTGATTTGATAACCTACTGACTGAAAATAAATATTTTAACAATTTTCCGTTTTTTAAAACTTGAATGATTGACCCTTGTTGCACAGGAAAAGCGTTATCTAGGTTTTCTTCTGAAAACAAGTGTGTGACCCTTGTTACCCCAACTTGAGGGTAATAAGGGTCACACTATAAAAAAATATATATATTCCCTACCATTCATGGGGGTCTAAAGTTAGGTTATGGATTCTACTCTACAGCCCAAGACTCTGAGGGGGAAACAAAAAGAAATTTTTTAAATCATTGTTTATTGTTAGAAAATTTGAGGTAAAGTGTAAATTTGACCCTTATTACCCCGTTTTACTGTAGTTGATTATATGAATAAATATTCTGTTCTAGGTTTGTAACTTGTTACCTACCTTTGATTTCTAGGTGAGAAAGATGGATATGCAGGAGTAGCCCTCTACTCGAAAGAAAAGCCCCTTAACGTAATGTATGGAATCAACAACGCAGAGTACGACAATGAAGGGCGGGCAATTACTGCCGAATATGAAAAATTCTATTTGGTCACTACTTGTAAGTATTTTGCAATTTTTTTTAAATTGGTTTTTCGCAGTGCCCATTTTAGCTCCACAAGTTGTTTTTAATGATTTGCAATGAATCCAGTTTTTTCTTACCACTCACAATTTTCCATTGACTACTCCAGAGATTTTTCCCTTATATAAACTATGCATTCATTCTGCTGTTTAAGTGATATATTTACATCGTACGAATTATGTATTATCATTGGGTTCTTACATTTTTTAATTGTATTTGGTCCTGATACTACCTTTTAATTTCGACAATAGCTGCTGGAGTAGCACCCAGAGTATTATGTAAACTAGTTCATAAGCAAGACTCAAATAGTGAGGATGAGTTCATGAATTGTATCACTTGAACATCTGGAGCTAACCTTGCTCCCATCTTGGTCCTCATATCTAAAAGCGGACATTATCTAAACGGAACAGACCTACCTTACAATACCAACGCAACGCGAACATACGAAACTTGACTGCCCTCCTTTACTCTGTGGCTACGCATTAATCTAACAATTTAATTTTGTAACCTGCAGCATTTCTACACATTCCTACGAAAAATAGGAAACGTGGCCTCCCCATGGAAAAATAGGGAAAATTTAATTTAATAGATAAAGATAAATAGATAAAGATAATAGATAAATTTGCAGCATTAAAAACTGTTCCATAGAAATTGTCAACTATATGCTTCGAAAAATACTTTGTTTTTAGGAGCATCCCTCTATCTAGAAGTAATTAGATTCCAACCCTTGTGATCGGGTTAGAAATCATCTGCCAGCTCTTATGTTTATCAAAGTTGCTGAGTCAATATCAATAAAAACCCCGGTGAACTATGTGCAAATTCAAAAGAGCCCTCTAAAAGTCTTGTGACCTCCATGCAGACCAATGGGCATTGAGGAAGGAAGGAGTTGGAGATGACATAGGCAGGTTCCCACGATTTTGGTCAACGACCAACACAGTTTAATTGGATAGGAGACCAGTTGGGGACTCCAGTTTGGAGTTTGGTTTGGAGTTTGGTTCAGTTGGATTGGATTGTGCATATGGATGGTGGAGGGGAAAAACGGGGATCATTGTAGCATGGTGTGTTGACATTATGGTTCTGAATGTGAACAATTCAGACCCCACGATTCATCGTGATACTTGTAGTTGGACTGCTGTTCCCTATTTCGAAATATTAGTCTATACTGTTGGCATTCCAGCATAGCACATCACAAACCAAACCACCATTTTTTCCTGTGGGAAGTTGGGGTGAAATAGAAAACAAGGATGGTAACCACAGCTTTCTAGTTCAGTTGACAACCTCAGTCTCGATTCGGAGCAAGAAGTTCATGAACCAGTGCATGAGCTCAGGATGATGGAATATGGAGCAGATAGAACAGTGCACATACTCAACACAGCACATATTGGCCTGTGCAGAGCGACTACTATACCTTTTCCTGAGAGAAGCCCAGAATCGACCACTATATCAACCACTAGGCTATTGAGACCAACTAATCAAAACTTTTCGACTGCAGGAGTTTCCCTGCACATAACACCTCTCTGGAGTCAAATATTAGCCATTCTTGTCTGAATAAAACATCAGACGAACGACACAGTGAATTTTCCAGGGTGTGTTTTGACTCTGAAAGTCAGGAAATGGAGATGCTAAGGCCCATTTTCACCAAAAAATTATTTTAACTGATTTTAGCCAAACTCCATTAAAGTTAATCTCTAGGATTAATTGTTTAGCATCCTTCTCCAACCCAAAACTCGTTTAAACCCTGTTTGGAATAACTATGTTTACCTAATGCAAAGTTGGTAAATTCAAAGCATCAAGACACTGCAACCACCACCCCCACCTGTTGACCCCGCTCCCACTTTCATTTTAATTACCAAATAACGACATTATTTCTCACTTTTATGCTTGAAATTGAGATGTGTTCTATTGTTTCTAATAACGACATTATTTCTAACTTTTATGCTTGAAATTGGGAAGTGTTCGATTGTTTCTAATCAATATCGTAGGTATTCTATTATGGCATGCTTGCTATTCATCAGCCAATCATAATGTGCTATCATAATCTATTATACATAATTTTCCTCTTATCCTTGTGCACCTTAGCTGCTAAATGGTGTCAGGTTGTGTTTGTGATGTGATTATTTTTCTACTTCAATCTGGAGATCGTTGGATTGTTCCATTATTCAATGAGGTTTGTTCCTCATTAAGCGATAAAATGCTAGAGATTGCATTATGAAGAGCGTTTACAAAATTTTAAATTACTGGAAGACTGCAACAACCTCAACGTGTGATTTATTGACTTTTTTGGTTGTCATCAATCACAAGTGGAGTTATTCCAGTATAATGCTTATCGCACCTTGAAAAAACAGTAGTGTTCAAAAAGAGAGAAATTCTCTTGTCAAGTCCATTTTTTCGCCTACGTGATCTACTGTAAAAAGAATCCAAATACCTTGGAGGGATAGGAAATTTAACGCTCTTTCCAACGGTTTATCTATTTTTAGGATTACATTTTAAATTAGGGGATATATGGTCATTTTAGTGATGTAAGGTCGAAAACACGAAAAAAAACTTACAAGTGAAAATACTCCAAAAATCAAGGGTTTAAAAAAATTGCAAAGAGGAACTTTTTGTTGGAAATTAGTTGTAGAATCCGTCCCTAGGAGTTTAACAATCTTAAGTGCGAACACCCTGTAGACGCCTCAGCAGAATTCAAACTCCTGTGAGGTGCCCAGAAAAATACTGCTGTTTGAACCTCTGAGCTACAGGGCCACAGAAAACCTCTTTGGCTGCAGGAGTATCCCTGCTCATAACTGAATTCATAGGGAAATTAGTTTCACTGAACAAAAAGTTATTATTTACACGGTATCGTTCATGCTCTGATGGAATTGTTCAGTTTCTATTAGAATGCAAAGAGTGGGGTATTGGTAGGGCATCTAAACAGTAACAGTTCAGATGCGACGTTGGTCCCCAGCACGATTGTGGAAGCCTCAATGCATCCCATGGGCGACGTACGTTGCGCTCCCAGCTGGACGCTCCGAAGTGAAAGTCCACGAGGCCACATTCTGATGCGCTCCTGTTCGTTTCGAGTGGGCCGAGTGAACCTTTTACCTTGCGCTCCCGTGCGAGATAACGCAGATCGTGTATATTTATCATCGCTTCTGGTCAGTCACAATCATGAGTTTCTGAAACTAAATTCCCTCCTCGAGATGCATCTGCCACGGCAAAACGATGGGTAAAAAAGATGATCCAGCGTCATTTGGCAAATGAAACGGATTTCCCTGTATACAAGCTCGTCAAAGTATTGGGAGCGCAACATCATTTTTGTAGGGGAGTGCATGCTAATAGCGGGAGTGTGTGGTACAATATTCTCAGGAGCGCATCGTAATACTTTCACCGGGCTGGGAACGCAATGTAAGACTCCCCAGCCCATAATCCTTTGTGATTATGATTCGATTAATAAGATGTAGATCTTATTTGAAAATTCATTACAGTTTGACGATTCATTTCAAACCTGATTTGTTTTCTTGGTTTTTTTCTGTTTTCTTTGGCCATGACAAACTTTTAATAATAAAGTTTATCACTTATCATTTGGTTTTGAATGAAAAGAAAAAACTTGATAAACCTCCTTTTTCTGAGTTGGGACTTTTTCCGAGATGTTGAATTCAACACCAACATAAATGACAAAAAAATTATTCTTTTGGTTTGGCAGCTTACAACATATAGCTTCCATCGGTATGGTTATGTGTTAAAAACTTTGTCAAGACGTACGAGTTACATTCCTTCTCTTTGTTCGTAGATGTTCCAAATTCTGGTCAAGGCCTCAAAACGTTGCCCAAAAGAATGGGCTGGGAAGAAATTTTTCGTAAGTATTTGAAGGAACTTGATGCCAAGAAGCCTGTGATCATCTGTGGTGACATGAATGTTGCCCATGAAGAAATTGATCTCGCCAATCCAAATACCAACACCAAACGCGCTGGCTTCACGAAAGAGGAGAGGGAAAAAATGACTGAACTTCTGAAAGAAGGTTTTGTTGACTCCTTCCGCCAGCTGTACCCTGAGAAAACGGGTTGCTACACTTTTTGGACGTTCATGGGGAACGCCAGAGCAAGGAATACAGGATGGTAAGTTTTGACAATTTTGGTTTTCCTACCGTTCAGTAGATTTACAATATCCTGATCCCATTTCTTTCCCTGACAAGACCACCTCTTGCCACTGTATCCGCTTTAGGGGCCCTATTATAGTTTGTTTTCTGAATATGAAGATATCAGATGACATCACCTCACCCGTTTTTCTTCTATCTGCTACTGTTGAGTCTAATAAAGTATTATAATCTTTCATGAGAACTTGGAGTAATTACTGTAAGTTAATGTCTATTAATATTGATCGGCATTTGATTCGACTCTGCTATTTTTCAGGCGACTCGACTACTTCATCGTTTCTGAAAGGCTAATGGATTCAGTCTGTGATGTTGCTATTAGAAACAAAGTCCTTGGATCTGATCACTGCCCTGTAACACTCTTCATCCATGTTTGAACTTGTTAATTTTTTTAAACTTGTTATTGTATATAGTTTAATTTTTGTTGAGTGTGTATGTTTAAAGGTTAGCGCGTTTAAAAAAAAAATTTTTTTTAAATTTAATTTTATATTAGGTACCTACCAGTGTTTTTATGTATTGGATCTCCCATATTCCTACCCACACTCTAAAAGGGATATGATTCATGTGGTCCAATATATTATGTTCATAAGTATTGCTATCATCACTTAGATGTTCCCTTTTTACCAATCAAATAAAACTATTCGATTTTCCGAACGAATCAATTTTTTGACATTTCATGTCTGCTATGGCACACAACCAAATTTTCGTTATGTCACGTTACGTTACGTAACGAAATATGCTCAATTCTAATGATTTTCGCTTACAACCGAGTCGTTGCTAGGGAAATGGTACTTCGTCGTTTTCCATCCCACAAAATTCGTTGACCATTCGTTCGAAAGCTCTCGATTTATCCAACCATAATATATGTTAACTACTGCCAAGTGCGTGGCCAACAAGCTGAGTTATGAGCATGGTTATGTGAATAATTGTTTACACACAGGTGATCATTCTCAATAATTGATACTGTGAACATGATTGCCACCGCTTGTTAATTTCTGATGATTTCATTGAGCTGGTGTTTCGATGATTTGATTCTCAGCAGGTGATCCGAATATTGCGAGAACGGTTTGATTTTAGTGAAGCGGTGGTTAAATCATTTTAATAGGTAATTTCTATACTTAACACTCTAGGAATCTGTAATTTCGTATGTAGCCTCTTTAGGATATTTACTTGATGATGCCCAGGGTCCGGATCAGATGAGTGGCTCCTTAAGCTAATTTCTATGCTTTACACTCTAGGAAGCTGTGATTTCGTATGTAGCCTCTTTAGGACATTTGCTTGACGATGCCCAGGGTCCGGATCAGCTGAGTGGCTCTTAGAGCTTGCATACGAGTCTGCAACTAAATACATGAAATGTCCCAATGTGTTGCAGACTCGTATGCAAGCGTTTCTGATTTTTCTCAAGATATTATTATTTGCAATACATCAATCCATCTATAACTTTGATTTACGTAAAAGTGTATTTTCATCTTACCATTCAATGTTCTATTAAAACGCTCTATTATAGACGATTTCTCCAAGCTCTCTGTGTGGTATAATTTTCTTTCACCACTGTTATGATTTCATGAGAAATCCAACATATATTCGATACAGCTTTCCAAATTTACTGAATCTGACTTCGAAAGGTTTTGTAGTTGCATTTAGGCAGTTTCATACTGATGGGCCTCGTTAACCAAGTTCATACATAATTATATACATTTTGCAATGTAGCGTATTTACATCGAATATTGTACTTAGATATCAGTTTATTTGAAGCAAAATAGGGCCAACTTCAAAGCCGAAAGCCTGATGTGGCTGCCCATATTCCAGAGGGTAGAAATCGGTTATAGGAAGTTCCGCTTGGTTTTAGGTGTGTATTTCAAATACCGTTTCTCCTTTCGCTTTATGCTTCTGAAATACAATGATATTTATTATTATTTATTCACACATTTTTAAAGGTATAGTGCTTGCAAGCAAATGGAATGGAAGACTGAAAACGAACTCATTGAGAGAATTGATTTTGTGCTGTGTAGATGTAATTATAGTCACAATATTATGTTACCTACCTTACTGTCCAGTGCGCTGACTTGGAAAATAAGTTGAGTATTCAAAGTATAAAATCCTATGCATTTTGTCACCTCCATTATGGTAGCATGGAGGAAGGAAGGAGGTAGAAGTTGAAGAAGATGATGACAAGATAAGGTATCGCTTCTTGGTTGGGTGACAGCACTGAAAGAGGTTAGCTAATAACCGATGGTTCCCACGAATTAAGATGATCTTAGACAATGAGCGTTACCCATGGGTGCAAAAAGATATTTTAACTATTTTTAAAAGGAAGAAGATTTCATCCTAAGAAATTTGGCATCAACCGCATTAATTTAAGATGAGTACCTAGTTTATTTTCTATGATTTTTCAGTTTCGCGCACTGGTGATGTCAAAGCACCCGTCTGGGCGGGACCCCTCTGCCACCCAGTGTGATGTCACCAGTGCAAACTTTGAAAAATCAGAAAGAAAACTACATTTTTGCAAAAATTGTATTTGCTATAACTTCTGACAAGTTCTTTACAACCTCCAGGTGGTACCTATACCTATTTTCTTAGTTCCACATAAAAACGAAACAATCATAGAGGTTATGCCTCCATTCCACTGTTTGGACTCTGAACATTAATCGATTAGGTCATCATACTTCTTGTCAAATAATACTACCTCGACCCTCTCATACCAGAGTGAATAAATTCGTAACTAACATATTAAAAAAATATTTGCACATGCGCACTGTGGACTATTTAAAGAACGGCAATGATAGTTACAGGGTACCCTCGAGGAGCTAACCCTTCCATATTTTTCAAAATTGGTCAGTTTCATTGTTGCCAAATCAATACTTCACTCTGCCCATGCGCAAACGTAAATTCCATTATGCTCCATTTTTTTCACACCCTAGCCGTCCGATCTTGCTCAAATTTGGATTATAATTGGGGATTACGGTTTGATTATCCCATATCAATGTCAACATGATTGTGTCATTAATAGCTACTGCGCATGCGCGTATGTGAAATCCTTGTAACGACCTTAATTTTCACTGTTTTCATCAGATTTCGATGAAATTGTTAGAGAATGCGCGGGGTAGGTTGTAGATGGTCCCCTATCAATTTCATTGTTGCCAAATCAATACTTCATTCTGTGCAAACGTAAATTCTATCATGTTTCATCTTTTCACTCTCTAGTCGTTCGTGTTCGCTTAAATTTGGATGATAGTTGGAAGAAGATGACTTGATTACCTCATATCAATTTCAACACGATTGTATCATTAATAGCTACTGCGCATGCGCCAATGTGAAATACTTATAATGACCTTAATTTCCACAGTTTTCATCCGATTTTGATGAAATTGTCAGCGAATGCGCGGTTTAGGTAGTAGATGGTCTCTCACTCATATTTCATTGATTTCAACTCATCAGTTCATTCTGCGCTTGCACAAACGTAAATTACATTGAGTATCATTTTTTCGTTTCTTAATTGATCAATTATGACATTTCACGCTTTTTCTTGATTTACTCATATCCGCTATGGAATTTTTCAAGATCATTCACATTTGTTCAATGGTCTATACATTCATGATAGGTAAACGAGGAAGCTATGTGCCAAACTGTAATGTTTGATATATCTCTAATAAAAATATACTTTTTCACTCAGATATTCAACTCTATATTTCTCGTCCCTCGAGTAACTGATCAACTCAAACATTTATCAAACTCCATGGATACATAATTAAACGGAGTACACTTGAACACTACATCACTCTTTTTTTAAACACAGAATGTGTTTTAGCCATGGACTAACTAGCCGAAAATGGAACGCGGGATGGGAACGAAATGTGTGACGGATGATTTTCACGTACAACCGAGCCGTTGGTAGGGAAATGGAATTTCCGCCATTTTAATCGCACAGAAATCGTTCACCATTCGTTGGAAAGCTCTTGATTTATCACGAATTTATTTCGTATTTTTTTTCGTAGTTTCATACTATAACTATATAAATTGATGTTATAAATGAATAGTAAACAATGACGCTTGTTTGGTTGTCACTGGGTTGCGCGACAACGCAATTTTCGTAGTTTCATACTATAACTATATAAATTGATGTTATAAATGAATAGTAAACAATGACGCTTGTTTGGTTGTCACTTGGTTGCTGTGTATGCCACTGTGTTTCAATAATTTCGTCCGAAGTATGTAAATAGAGGTAACCGGGGGTCCAGGGGGCTTGCCCCCTGGCGAGGCGCGGAGCGCCGAGTTTTTTTTTTTTTTACAATCAATTGAACGTTCAAGTATGACTTGAAAACTTGAAACGTGCAGGGTTCTAATAAATAAATAAGTAAATTCAATAAAACCACCATGGAACACAGCTTATAAAATTAAATGTCAGTCATGGTCATTGTTGTCAAGTTCGTAATCTGAAAGGTGTGGTGGCATCTTTTTGATTCTTGCACTCCTTCGAAGTTTCAGTGGTGATGTGGGTTCGTTTGTCGAATCTTTACTCTTAATATCCATTTTAGGTGACGGGGTTTGTATATCGGATTCTTGTGGCAAGGCTGACATTGAATCCATGTCTCCTCCCTTTTGCACCTCCATTGTTGTTGCATGTGAGTTGCCCTCAGAGTTCCTTGGAGCATCATCTAGGAAAGGCTTGAAAAACGTCGAATTCCTAGTGATTGTTCTCCCATCATAAGTCTTCACTGTTTTCTTGGTAAACTCCGCGAAGGACATGCCGTTCAAATAAGGTATTACTTTTAGGTAAAAATTGAATGTCCAACAACACTAATATATGTGCATCTCCTGAAGAGTCTTTTGGTACCGTGTCATGTTCAGGCAAGGAATAAAACAACTCCATGGATACATAATTAAACGGAGTACACTTGAACACTACACAAACCCAACTTGCCAGACAGTTTTTTACTATTACTCCTCAGTAGTCCGCATTCCAGGGTCTTGTTTTCGCTTGCTTAGCTCGTGCGTTTGTTTTCTGTCAGTTTTCATTCAACATCTTGATTATTTTTTCCAACGTTATAGATATCTAAGTAAACTGTTATAATTCAACTGTTGCACGCTGCATTTGCCAATATTAGAGTAGATATTGTAGTCGTATAAATTATACTAAATTTGGCACAAAATGTAACATTGATTGGGTTTACATTATTCACAATATTAAGCTTTTGGGAAAATGTTATACCTAGATTCAATATCAATATATCGATTCATTGATATATCGATTATTTAGGACCGATATATTGGTATAATCGATAGTGGGCTTCCAATATATCATTTGATAGCAATATCGATATTTTGCTTTCGATATTGCATCCCTAACCGGGGTTTCACTCCCACTGAAAAGAGTGGGTTTTCATTCCGACGCGGGCCAGTCAGGATAGGTTTTTCGCTCCTGACTGGGGCTTTCGGGGTTCCACTCCCAGCCGACCCCCGTGACGTTTGGCGCCGCAATCCCAGAAAACCGCCGCTATCATTCACAAAGTATGAAGAAAATGTGGGATCTTTTTGAAATACTGCGAAGCAAGTTTGAACTACTAATGAAGCCGGTGATCAGATTTAATCTTTATCAATATCTATACATTTATATTAAAAATACTCAGTCTTGCAGCATGGCTAATAGAGCAAATTTTCACAGAAAAGTTGTGGACTAAATTGAATTTGGCGCTTATATTCTGATCATTGAGACCAAATATGTTCTCAATAATCGCGCTGGAATAACCGTGTGATGACATTGCAGTGGAAATTTCAGGGAACGCAGCACAACTCGAAAACTACAAAATTTTAATCAATTATGGTCACTTTTCTCCTAAAAATCGATTATGTATGAATCTTAAGAGATCTGGGAGTGGTCGCAATCGACTCAGCGCTGAAAAATACTTTGACTGTGACACCCCGCTTACCCAATTTTGGAAAAAAAATTGTTGGCTACTAAAGTGTTAATTTGAACCTGACATTCTGGAGCGATTTAGTGTGATTTAGCCAACGAACTTGACCTGCCCTTTCCCAAGGCGGATTTTTCGGCGATGGAACGAAATTTTTACGCCATGTTCTAAGGGGATTATCATCCCACCCTATGTATATAGGGTATCCCCAAAAACATCCCCCCCCCCTCCCCTGCTAAAATCGTTAATAATGGGTAAAAAAATGATTTTTTTTTTCAATCAATGTTTTTTGTAAGGATTTCAAAAATGACGAAATTGCACACGTGCGCATACGTGCGCACTTGATATCAACTTCGTTATTTTATATGGGAACCCCGAATTTCTTTTGCAGATATGAATCCTATGTGAAGTTTCATGAAGAAATGACCCATCACTCGATTTTTTAAGTGCCCGCCAACCTTCGCAATTCCGCTCCAAAAGTGCAATATATGTGAAATAGGTACCTACTGAGTTTTTGGAGGTACCAACTCAATTGACACATATAATAGATGATTTTGGAGTATTTGTTGTGCTGAACCTCGTAATGATGATAATTTATTGATATCTGCAACACCAACTTGGGAAACCACCAAAAAACTGACCAGAATTTCACTTTTCTGGTCGAAACGCCAATTGAAGACCGCCGTATGCAAAACATCCTAAGTGCCATTTATAAAATTGTCCAGCAGACCAAAAAAAAAAAAAAAAAAAAAAAAACGGTTCATATCTGAGCAAAAAAATGAATGAAATATCTTTTGTGGTTTTCCATGTCTGTTGTACATTGTATTTTTGTTTAATTAGTAAATTAATCAAGAACTAAAATTAATTATCCTATTTTTAGCGAATTCGCGAATTCCAACCAAAATACCCTAAGTGCTCATCGCTTTGCATAACTTATTTTGGTAACCAGGAAGGTCAAATTTGAGTGATTAAGGGAAAAGCCGACATGCCTCAAACTTACGTCAATTTAGGATGGGGCGGGTTCACGGGTTTTCCGATAACGAATTCGACGATACCAAAACGATTTTGGTGAGTTGAGCCGAGCAGTTTTTATTCGTAAGATACCTATTCAAAAACTGATATTCAAAACGCCTTATTAACTGCAGCAATGTTGGTCGGGAATAGTTTTAACGTAACTGAGGTTATAATGAGTTGGTTATATTGAGGGGACATTTAGTTGAAAAATTAATTAGGTACAACTTGAAACTTGATTGCTGAAATTTGAGTTGAAGCCTCTTGGGGACTGCTGGGTAAGAACGACAAAGGTAGCTGGTAAAAATGACCCGCAGATGTGGGTCCATGCAATGTACGGGATACCGGCTGGTCTAAATAAAAATCTTGATTTTTTTTGGGATAACCATGGAATCATAATTTCAACGCCCTTCATCTTCCCGGCAGTCCAATTTTGGAGGAAGGGTAGCGGACTGTAGATCCGCTGTCTTTCGCAATGGTCATCCAGTCGTAATAACTGTTTACTGACTGTAGCACAAACATGACCGAAATTCCCTGTTTTTTTTCTTTAATTTCACCCCCCACCGTTATCTGACCAGAAGATTGTTTTTGTTTTGGGCGATTTAAGATTTGCTGTATAAGTAGTTATGAATACAGGTGCCGATTTCGTTACAGCCCCGAATTCCCTCCGTCTCGTCCTAAAAATAGAAGAAGCCACCACTGTCGATATGAATCCCAAGGTTGATACACGTCAGTTGACTGCTACAATACATTTGGGATTTGGGCAAAGTTAACTTGAACCGAATGAAGAGAATCTTATTGACATGGATATGTCTTTTGGCTGGGGGTCAAGGAATTTTTCGCGACACTTTTTTTTCTCCACAAAAAATCTTTTAGTTTCCCAACATCCCAACAGAGTGGAAAGTAACCTCCATTTTTGCTTTCCCAACATCCCAACAGAGTGCAAAGTAATGTCCATTTTTACGTTCCCAACATCCCAACAGAGTGGAAAGTAATGTCCACTTTCAGTTTCCTAACATCCCAACAGAGTGGAAAGTAATGTCCATTTTTACTTTCCCAGCATCCCAACAGAGTGTAAAGTAATGTCTACAACTTTGACATATCCATGATCTATTGTTTTTCCCCTCAAGGGAGAAATTTATATATGTTTTTCACTTGTTTTATTATTAGTTCGTTCCCGTGTAAAAAACATCAATCGGGGGATCATGGAGGAAGCATAGCAACGCTGGTAACGTTTGCAACAGAATGGGCACTTAGGTTCGTTTGGTTTGAAATTGATAAACGAACCGCTCGGAGCTCTACTATCGCTCAGAAACTCCATGAGTAGTTGTATTATGGCTCATAAGGTCCGAATCCGTTAAAAAACGTGTTTCTCAAAATTATTCAGGGGTTGTTGCCTTATCCGTGAACGGTATGGTTTTTGAGGGTTGAGAAATTTTATGAAGGCTTCTCAAATTTTATGGTTTATTTGCTGAGCGCTTTCGCCTTATATCGGCCTCATCAGTGCTTGTATTTAATGGTTGGATGCTTTGCCTGTTTGAGGCCTCCTCAGCATCTTAGAAGGTACCTTCGAAGTTGATGTGTTTCGTCAAATTTATTAGAGGGGAAGATGTGAAAATCTGGTGGTTTGTCACTCATTGTCTGGTTGGTATCTCTACTATGTCCTTATACGTTTAAGGGTGTCTTTTGTGGTCAATTTGAAATTTTAAATGCAAGGTGGAAAGATTCACTTTAAAATGGACAAACGAGAATGATTGAGAATCATTCGTTGGAACTAACCTGCAATAATCCAAAATGAAAATGTGGTGCCCTTCTTTTGCATACTCGACCCTTTCCAGCTAGCTACCCATCGGAACTGCCGGCTATGATCAAAACCGGAAGATTCGTATTTTGCGTTTTAAACATACGGGTCTTGACCTTTCATATACTAGTTCTCTGGATAGAGCGGGAGTTTGCATCCCCCGAGTCCAATTAGGATTGAATGGAAAACCTGCTACGATCCACCCCCTACAGGGCCATCCCCCCAACAAAGTTTACCGCTCGCAGGGAAAACATCCTGCTTAGGATCCTTCAGGCGAAAGCTACGTAGGTGCTTGTAGTGGATAAAGTGGTAGGTGAAGGGCTGGGGCGAGAGAGGGGGTGGTAAAATGGGGCGGTACAAGTCAATAGGTCACGGGTCAGGGCTCCACCTGGGGCAACACGCCCCCGAGTAAAACCCCTCTCCAGTACCTTCCGAATGGATCAACCCCACTGATTGATTTGCGAGTTCGTATCCGATCGGGATTTGAATGAAAAATGTCCGACAAGAGAGTAGGCGGTGAAAATTCCCTTCCCGTAATTAAATCAGTGATTTTTTTTTTAATTTAATTTTTTTTAATGACGTTTATTAAGGAAACTATCTTTGTGTGAAAATACAATAGGTCTAATAGCACGCTGAGCGTGATTCGCATGTAGTTAGGAACGTAGGTATAAGACCAATGTTTTATCCTAGTAAAGTCTGAATTTTGGAATAGTGGAAATGAAGTGTTAAGGAACTATAAGAATGTCAATGTTATGGAAGCACGTGGATCGGAACTGTTTAGATGTTGAGTTGTTGATGTTTAGTTGAAACCATTCGCAAAGTCACCATGGTGTTTTCTCTTCAAACGACGTTCGAGGCGAGGGAGTGGACGTTGATTCGGTATCATGTTGATGAGGTCGTTGGGATGGGATGAGCTACTGTGGTGCATTGAGTGGTAG